>JAYDZE010165449.1:0-40859 GCA_034509125.1 Monilaria moniliformis | reverse complement strand
TATATATTATCTGTTTATCAAGTAAATATGTTATACTGCTATGAAATGAAGTACTAACTGCTCGGCCAAAACAAATATAGACCATATTCAATTTTCTCTTTAATTTTGTCACAATTCCTTGAGTTGTGGTGGTCCATCTCACCACATTTTGCACATCGTCGAGCAAGTTTCTTAAATTCCCTAATAATTTTCTATTTTCTTGAAACCAAATGACTAACGGACCCTTTTGTCTTTACAACATTTGGTGGGTGCAACTAGATAACATCCGGTCTCCCTAAACCATAGAACTCTTCAATCATCTTTTTCTTTTCAACATTGGATAAAACTGTCTTATCTCCAAAAATGTATTGGCCCGCATCATCAATAGTGGTTGTAAGCGAATTGATCTTATCAATATTACTCTTGACTCTCTGAACTAATCCATAGAAGGATGCATGCAGCTTATTGAGAGCCCTGACTTTGTCGTCCACCACTATGTTCACATTGCACTTCTCACTTGAAAAACCATGAACTGATTTAAGTAATGAAGTCTTCAACCACCTCCATCCATGGTATTTTCCAGGGATCAACTTCAGGTCCTTGTTCTTCATAAGGAATAATAGGTGGCTGCACAATAGGCCGACCCTTCCGTACATTTTACATCCACATTCATACGAACTGTCCTCCACGTCGTGCTTCACGATCCATGTGTTTTGAAACTTGTCAACTACTTTGTAAGTCTCGATTTTGTTCTCCATGACAATCTCTGCAACATGGCACGTATAACATGCATCTACTATTTCTTCCTGGACCTTTTTGAAAATGGTGTCAGTGTAGACTGTAGCTGCGTGTTTCTCAATTGACAACTTCGTTGCCAAGGTAGGAACAATTGTGGAATCCATGTAATTCGATTTTGCGTTATGATTCATTTGGTCATCTAGTGCATGATGGAAATTCATTATGATCTCCAGAAGATTTGACCGCGGCTTTGTATACCTAAATAATAAATCATCAGTACATAGCTACATCACAATCAGCATATATAAAAAAATAGTCGATCAGCATACAACTGACGTGATGCATTACACTATATTTATTGGAGCAGTATAAAAATATTACGCAGTAAATCATGTACTATCAAGCACTATAGCCTGTATATTCGAGGAGTGTAGCAAATACCTTTTGAAAAAACTATTTTCACATTCGAAAATCGATGTTGTCTTTAGCAATGAACTCATTGGAAAGTCTCTGAAATATGCAGGACCCAGTATTGTCTTAGTCCATACATGGTTTTGAACCATATTTTTCCATGATTCTTCAAAATTAGCTGGTTCAATCAATTCTGACAGCACACGTGACTTTAATTCTTTCTTGACATCTTCGTTTGCGAGAAGAACTTTAGGTAATTTGTCGGACAGCTTCAGCATGATATGCCACATACACCAACGGTGTCTGGTACCAAATAGCACACTCCTAGTCGTTATTATCAGCGTAGGGGGTGCCCGAACATATTTCATAAACTGGCTGAATAACCATGAAAACGATTCACCATCATCCTTAGTTAGCAATCCAACAGCAAACGTAACGGGCCTCCCATGGTTATCCTTCCCAGTAAATGGAGCAAAAATCATGCAATACCTATCATGAATGTGTTCAGTGGGTCAGCATATAGCACAAAGAAAATCAGTATATATAGTCTAGTTTTTCTTAAGGTTATACTATATAAATACTGCTCTTATATGTAAAGCATGCTGCTCACTGACGTGTTGTATACTGCTACCATATATAAGGTATATTGCTTGGCCATGTAAGACATATTGTTCGTACATAAGCAATTTGTTGCTCATATTGACATCATTTAATGATAATTGTCTTGACACATACTGCTCAGTGATGTATGAACAAAAACCATTTAATGAGGCAACATATAATACAAAATAAATCATTGTATACTATCTAATTGTGCTTAAGGTTATACTGTACCAATACTGCTCTCATATGTAAAGCATACTGCTCATTGACGTGTTGTATGCTGCTAACATATATGAGGTATATTGCTTGGTCGTGTAAGATATATTGCTTGTATATAAGCAATTTGCTGCTCATATTGACATCATTTAATGATAATTGTTTTGAAACATACTGCTCAGTGATGTATGCACAAAAACAATTTAATGAGGCAACATATAATGCAAACTAAATCATTATATATTGTCTAAATCTGCTTTAGAGTATGTTGAACTAAAATGCATGACTCATTTATGAATTACTACGCATATATATAACATCTAATGCTCTTAAATGCATTTTATGCTGCTTATGTATGTTTCGTACAGTTACCTATTCGTGTAGTATGTTGTGTCAAATGCAATAACATCACCGAACATATTGTAGTTCCTTTTTGAAACTGCATCACACCAAAATAGTCGTTTTAATTTATCTTCTTCATCTAGCATTTGAGCATCCAATATAGTACATCCAACTGCATCATGTCACCCCAGCAAATCGGACAACAATTTGAAAGTAAGACTCGGATCGATGTTTGATTTGGCACAATCCACTATGAATTATTGATGAACGTCATCAATATCCGATCTAACTTCATGAAACGTTTGTAATAGACCTCCACCATAGGATGATTATGTTCTTCAACAAATTAATGGATAATATAAGAAACATAGCCACCTTCGAATACATACTTGAAAGCTACTTTCTCCTTACATTCACACTACGTTTGTTGATAGAATCATGTCTCGAATTCAAACAATCAACCTCAACCTCAACCGCATTCTTCTTGCATTTTTTACTGCACACTACATACTGCCATGTGATCACTCCACCAAAATTTTTGGTTCTATGTTTGCGGGTATCAAACCCAACCTCGCGTGCATAATTATCATAAAATGTCATTTCATCTTCTAAACTCTTGAAAATTTTATTTCTAAATAGCTTCACTTGTTATGTGCAAACTGGGATTTACATAACTAAAACATAAAATAAAGGTTAGTAGGAACATTTGTAACATTTATTTCCGATCATCATATAATCAATAACTAAGCAATACGTTTAATATATTCAAGCATTATATCATTTCATCGTAATATCAATAACCCGTCGAAAATAAAAGTAGAAGTATAACTTACATATTTTATAAAAATCAAGTGTTCATACATACCATTGCCAATCAGATTAATATTTACAATAAAAAATTGAGCATTCATAACTTCCATTGATTGATAAAACCACGAAATCGTCGATGAGCATGAAAAAGAACCGTCACGATCTACAACCAATCATATTATTACATTGTTCATATCTTGAGGTGAAACAATATTTTTCATTGTTTTGTTATATTACTCTGGTTCGTGTAATGGAAAAAAACCTTCTTTTGAATAATCTGGTTTGTGCAATAGAATATAACGTCTTATTCATGAAATAGATTGATGTGATCCTCGCCGGTGATTCATGAAACAGATTGATGTGATTCATGGAACAGATTGATGTGCAATAGAATATAGCCTAATACTAAGAAGGAAAATTACCAAAGTGATAGTCAAACTTTCGAACTACTTATCTAATAAACTTGGAAATATATCTACTTAACTAGGAAAGATAAAAACTACCAAAACTCATAAATGAAGCCCTAAAATTCGTCCAACATGGCTTTACTTCATGGGCCTCCATCTTCTTCAATTTTTCTTCAATTTGTAGCCCACTCGCATGCAATTAAATTGACATAACTTGGGCTTCTACGATCATCTTCTCCGGTGGGCCTCTTGAACAATTCTTGAGCCCAAACTTCTTGTATTAATCCATGCATTGCTTATTTAAATTTCTTAGCTCGAGCTATTGTGATTGGCCCAACAGGCACCTTGACTGGGTCTTGAAATGACGATTCTCGGGCCGCTTCACCGTGAGCCTCAACATCCATCTTTGCAAATGTCAACTCGTCCTTATGTCTAGAAATCACAGACTTCCCGTATCGTATAATTCTCTTCCTAACACAGTTGGTTCAGTCTCTTTTCGTCTAGATTCTCAGTCACCCAGTATTTCCAATGTGACAAACGGTTACAGAATGACAGATCAAGCACTAGCATAGAATGAGCAAGTCAAGAACCATATCTATGGTAGGAACAAGAGCAACTCAGCAAACGGAATGACAGATCAAGTAATAATAGCTCGCACAACTTGATAGAAATTGAAGTAGAAGAGAGAAGAAATAATAGCCGAGAATGGGGATGAGTGAAGATTGAAGAGTTCTTGTTAATACAAGAGTTGTGTGTGAATGAGGATCGGAATGAGATGTTTATAGATAAAATTGGGTTGGAAAAAAAAGAGTTCAAAATCGGTCGAAATCGGGGTTTTAAAGCAGAAAATCACAGGTTTCTGTATTTAAAAAAAAAAAAAAAAAACACCGGTTTCTGTCAAAAAGTTGCCGATTTTCTGACAGAAAGTCTATCGTGCCTAAACCCTACGCCCTATGTCTATGGTGCCTCGGAACCAGCAGTTAATTGACAGTTCTATTTTTTCCAAATCGTAACCGGACCGACATAATCGTTTAGCCGGTTTCAATCAGGCTTGCTTTTGTCGGTTTTGGTTCGAAACCAGAGCTACTGATTTGGTTCTAGGCCAAACGGATTGTTCCAGTTTAATCATACATCACTACTTCTCACTAATAAAAGTCTCGTGGTATCTCAACTTACTCACTTAACTAGGCCTCATTGACACCAAATTAATCAATCTTCAACAAATAGAAATTTAGCTATAGTCAAAGACTCAAAGATACAATTACATACACATTAATTCTAATTCAATCGGAAAAAATACCGCATCGTTTTAACACAAAAATATTGAAAATTCTAATAAATCTAACTTAATCTGAACCAAAAATCATATGATATAACCATTTTAATCAAAATGTATCCGGGTAAATTCGGTTTTTTATTTCTTTCGGAATCATGCTCGTCTCGTCTCTCACATCGGAATAAAAATTTAATCCTTTAGACCAAAAATATAATTGATAAGAATTTAAAATCGAATATGTATATATATACTAACATAATAAATTAATAAGCAATGGGCACCATTTCGAAGAAAGAAAAAACTATTTAATATTTGAGCTTTGCAGGACTTTTGCTACTTTGGCAGTCAGTCTTAATTAATTAGTTATATACGAACAATTGGTAGAGCATCAAAGCCCTGTCGACACAGCATCAGAGGAAACAGCCAGCCATGCTCCCATCACTACCGGCGGCTCCTCCTCCACCGACGCCGTCCTCCGATGAAGACTTCTTCTCCACCGCCTCGACCTCCACTTCCTCCGATTCGAAGCCACAGTCTCCACCCCCCACGCCTCTCTCCACCCTCCCTAAGATCCCCATCGTATGGCCCGAAGGCGGCGCTCTCACCGCCTCCTGGGTCGCCGACCTCATGCTGGCCTTCGAATGGGCTTCCAGAGCTCTTCCGCCCTCGGAGTTGCCCTTCGTGCTCCCTGTCGCTGTCTTTGACAAACTTGTGCTCACCGCATCTAAGATTTTGCACAAGGAGCCCAATTGCGTGAGGATCGACGAGAATTCCGGCCTCAATCCCGACTGCCGCGTTGTGGTGGTCGGGGACGTTCACGGTCAGTTGCATGATGTGCTGTTTCTCCTCAGAGATGCCGGATTTCCTGCCGATGATCGCTTTTTTGTGTTCAACGGGGATTATGTGGACAGAGGTGCTTGGGGGCTCGAGGTTTTTTTGCTTCTGCTGGCCTGGAAGGTTAGGGTTGCCTTTCGTGAACTTTTTGTTATTGGCTATGTTAGTTCTGTGACTGGCTAAATTTGGGATTTTCTGTGATGCGTCGGAGGAAATCAAGTGGTTAGGTGATTGGTCTTTCTAGTTCCTATTCGTTCTATAGTTTACTCTTTCTAGCTTTGGTGCAAATATGATTTCTTTTGGTCAAATAGGTTAGCTTGAATTATCATTCTGGCTTTCGTGCCTTGTTCTATAGCAATCTCGTTAACTGAGACTGAAGGGTGCCTTATGTGGTAAGACTGATATTTGCTACTCGTCCAGAAAATAGATATCTGTAAATAGTGGTTTTGCCTTTTTGAAACGATCTGGAACTACTTGTAGCTTAAGCATGCCTAAGTTTCTGCTATGTTTAGCCGATTAGCGGTTCGACTAGTTAGTCTCCTAGTTGTATGTGATGCTGTAACTGGCGCAGGCAGTCCATTCGAGTTGAGAGCTGTATCTTATCTACCTCTTTGTTTCCTCATCTTCTTCAGTGCTGAGTAATCCTTACCCGCAGGAGTCGTACGAAGCCCCAAAATATTGAATTACTCTTCCAGCGAATTATCTTCTTACCTTGAGTGTATTTCTGACACGTAAAAAGCAAACTTTTGTTAATGATAAGCGATATAATATGGAAGATAACGACAACTTAGACACCAGTATGCTTCTTGTCCCTC
This sequence comes from Monilaria moniliformis, assembly GCA_034509125.1. Taxonomy (NCBI): domain Eukaryota; kingdom Viridiplantae; phylum Streptophyta; class Magnoliopsida; order Caryophyllales; family Aizoaceae; genus Monilaria; species Monilaria moniliformis. The sequence goes on along the minus strand of JAYDZE010165449.1, from coordinate 34,428 downwards.
TTTACTTCAGTGCATCTATTAAATCCATATGCAATATTCCCTTATGATAAGGATCATTTGATAACTGCCAAATTAACAGCATGGACTCTTTATTAGATCATACCTTGTTTTTCTTGCTTCCATTGTGAAACATTATTTCCCTGTAACATTACCTAAATCTCCAGACATGTCATATGAACGTGTTAAATTTTGGGTAGGTGTTGGATTTTCTGGTGATCTGTTATGTGCATATTCCTTTCTAGATATGTTTTTTCCTTTAGTAGCTCAGGTTTGCTGGATTATATTTAATTGAATTGACCACTGGAGTGGATTTAAAAAGAAAATAATAAATAAGATGATTAAGAAGAAGATTATTTGGTTTTAGGAATGTGATCCAATGCATATAATATGGTTCCATCACCTTCGGCCCATTTTTGTTTCTGTTAAGAGAGAATTAGTGCATAAAAGGCTGATAAAACACTGGACTTTGTTTACTTGTCACTTGTATTGTATATATTATTTCATATTTACTATAGTTTTCTCAAAAGAGGATTCTTGTCATAGAAAAAGCTCAATTGTTCAATAATAATAAGTTAAAGCTACTACTGTAATTTGAGATCATAATGGGGTTCACATACTTTGTAGGTTCTTATGCCTCACAGGGTATTTTTGCTTCGTGGAAATCATGAATCTAAGTATTGCACTTCTGTATATGGATTTGAAAAGGAAGTGTTAGTTAAATATGGTGATAATGGAAAGCACGTCTACAGAAAGTGTTTGGGATGTTTCGAAGGACTCCCCCTTGCTTCTATCATAGCTGGGCAAGTTTACACTGCACATGGAGGGCTTTTCCGTGGTACGATCATCACTCCATCAAAAAGTTCTAAAAAGAAGAATTGTAAGGTTGTTCACAACCCTGAGGTGAATTCTTTAATTCTCGGTTCCTTTGAGGAGTTAGCAAAAGCTAGAAGATCTGTCCTTGATCCTCCCTGGGAAGGTCAGAACTTGATTCCTGGTGACATCCTATGGTCAGATCCATCGATGAGCCCTGGTCTTTCCCCAAATACTGAGAGAGGGATTGGCCTCTTATATGGTCCGGATTGTACTGAAGAATTTTTGAAGAAGTTCAATTTAAAGGTATTCAACATCACCATTTTTCATATCAGAATTGATTCTTATTGGTTGGTCCATATCAAATTGGGCAATTTTTGCTTTCTAAACATTTACCTGACATTTCACATGTGAACCTTTACCACATGAGGGATGTAACTAATACATGTTGGCGAAATGGAAGGCATGCTGACCCTAATCCCTTCATCGGACTGACAATGTTGGATCTTGATGCAACTGGATTGAGTTTTACTTGTAAGAGATAGTTAATAAAATGAATATAATTCCTCCCTAGTGCAATCGCTGGGACCACTATAATGGAATATCTTAGAATTAGGAGGACTTGGACTAAGATTCGAAAGTGATGAATTTTGATTGCTGTGAAATAAAATATATATGTTTTATAGTGTGGTCTATTTCTTGTGGAACAACCGAAGTAAGAAATGAGAACAGGAAAGAAATCTATGTCGCTCTCTATATCTCAAGTGCCCCATGCATTTGCCACTCCACAAGACCTGGTCAGCAACTGAGGCACGATAATATATAGATCTTCTAACCAATATCAGATTCTTGATCTGTGACATCTTTTGCTCAAAGCAAAGTGCTCCAATTTGCCAAGTGTCAATAGTTTGCTTGCCATTTGTGGAGAATATTGAAAATCTCTCCTTGTTGCAGTTATTTTGTCATATGATCTATATAGGCTTCAGAAAAATCTATTTTCTGTCAAACAAGAACTTATATTTTCCCCGCCATTTTTCTTGGAGTAGACATGAGACTAATCCTTGATGGCTACATTTTATAACCTTACCCACATCAAAGACCGTGATAATGATATCTGGGAATGAGATTATCCTCTTACCTGAGTTTTTCTGGATTACATTGCTAACTTGAGTGATGGAGTTCTAATTCTGCTTGATCTTATGAAGTAGTCTCCGGAAATGTATCATGCACTCACCTATTGTCAGTTGCTCTTAACAAGAAATGTTATGTGTCAGTTTGCATTTGAACCCAAACTCGTACACAGAATGCCACGTAGTACATTTGTGTGTTTAAAGTTTTGCTTTTAGGTAAAACATATCCTTTGCGCTTGCCTTTTTGTGGAGTTATCTTACTGAAACCAAGTTGGTTGTGGGAAGTGCCTGGCTCCTTAGAGTAGATTTTTGTATTTTACATATTCATCTCACTCCTTTTGTTATGAGCTTATCAATTGCAACATTGATGTGTTCATGTGCCATTCATTTCCTGCATTTCAGTTAATCATCAGGTCACATGAAGGCCCTGATGCACGGGATAAGCGGCATGATCTTGGAGGAATGGATGTTGGATATACTGTAGATCATATTGTCGAGTCCGGCAAACTCATCACATTATTCAGCGCTCCAGATTATCCACAATTTCAGGTAGCTTCATGCTCTCTGCATTTAGAGCCCTTGTAATCGCTCCAAGTTTTGGTTGTAACCCTAAAAAGATAACAAATTCAATGTAGATATTCTGCACCTGTGCAGGATTCGATATTCACTAAGCAAGTAGACCGAGCGTATACACCTGTTCAATTTCTGTTACCTTAGATACTATGATATTAAAGTTGGTTAGGCCATACATCTTAAGGGATAAGAACTTAGAAAGTTAACAATTGAATTATGCCACATGCCAAGTCACCATAAAAAGTTCAAAATAGTAGGAATAATCAGACTTTATCTTGTAGATATGAGTGTGTCAGTGAACCCAATAGTCAATTAGTCATAATACTGTAGTGCTTCTGGTCTGTGCTATCATTTACTCTAATAATTGAATGAGAAACTTGGGGTGTTTGATTGAGAAATTTGGTGACTTGAGAGTTCTGTTATTGGGAATTTGATTTCTGGGAGAAATTTGTAATAGTGAAAAATAATGTTTGTTCTAGAATTGGGGAGTAAAAGTTTGAGCGTAGATATTAAATCATGTTTGGAAAAATGTTGTATGAACTATTTATGAGTTAGAGCTATTAATTTTTGCCGGAACTGTGGGAGACAATTTCCTTAGTAGAAGTCAAATCATGTTTGGAAAGTTAGTTGCCAAATTTGATACAGGAGTCCAAAACTCGGAGTTCTAAGATGTGTCTTTACGATTTTCATCTCAATCTTTTGTCTTATTCACAGGCAACAGAAGAGCGATACAAAAACAAAGGAGCCTATATTGTCTTGGAACATCCAAACTTCAACACACCAATTTTTCACAGCTTTGAAGCTGTTACCCCAAGACCGAAGGTACACTTTCCTATTTGTCAAGAAAATGAAAATAGGTACTAGTCATATATATAATGTGGAAGCTTGAACAGAAAAGCTTCCATCTCGGAGGATGTCTACAGTCCTTGTACATGCATGTTATTGTGGAGATAGATAAAATGAATGATTTTCAGTGTTCTAATTGTTGGTTAACGTCTTGGTAGGTAAATCCTTATTACGATTTTGAAGATGTTATTGATTCAGATGAAGAATTGGACCTGGTATCAATGGTGCCGGATTCTGGACTGCAGCAGCCTGCTGCTTGAAAAAGGCAATATTACGACTATTACACCGAATTAATTTTCGTATATACTCTTTTGCCTTTTGTATTAATGTGTGTATTTTATGTATCTATGAGAGTGCCTTTTTGTTATACCCGTGGCTCCCTTTTCAAGTATAGATTCACTAATGGTGATGATCATAATCTTGTACATCATGTTATCATTTTGCTGCTGAATATGAAGGTCTAATGACATCGGATTTTTCATTTTCTTCCAAATAGTTGTTCAGATTCATTATAATTGAGCGCTTTAGGGTAAGTATGTTTTCCTCTCCAAAACACTCTTTTCAGTTTTCTACTACGCTAAAAACTCTGTACCGTTTACCCAATTATATATATCAAATCTTACATCATACACTTGTATATTTTCATCTGTGATTCTTGTTATTACAACGTCGTGCACAACATATTGGAAAAATTAGACAAATATGGTCGTAGGTCATAATTCCTGTACTTGTATTTTTCTCCTTCAAATACAGGACTAAGAAATAAGTTATGACACCATAAGTGATGTTGTGATCTAAGCAATATTATTATTAAAAATGGATGGTTAGGGCAGATGCATGTGGGCTACAAATAACAAATCAGCTAGAAATATACAACACTGATGATACAAAGCTTCGTCTACATAAATATTACAGAATCCTGAGCTGCAAGTCTGGGTGGCCAACCCTTGCTTTGTGTCTTTGGAAAAGATCTTGAAGCGCTTCCACAAACTGGGAATGGACCTCCGCAACCTTGTATGTACACAAATCAAATCACAAATTACCAATAATTGCAGAATCATCTATAAAGCATTTCCTAATGCACATAAGTTTATTGAAATGCTTCCTCTGTTTCCTATCTTAATCTCAAGTTTGTGCCTATTATCCATGAATTCCCATCACTAGTACAGACTTGTGAACTATTTGGAACTCGGACAGTTGAGGATGATCTACTTCACAGCATATACTATTTTTGTCCATATAGTTATAACTTATATCCATATAAGGGTTATAGAGTATACCATTTCTTTAGTAGGTTGTGGGTTTTTCTTCACCACAATCGGTTCACCAACCACCACATGGATCGGCTGTCTAAAAGGTAGAGGTGAACTGCAAAACAATCGTCATAATTTGCAATTCAGCACAGATGACAACTTTTTTTTAACACCAAAATGGAAATTCAGCTGCAGAATAGTATAGCAGATTGCACTTAGTTTTCCTCAGTTTGAAATAAATGAAGAAAAAGAGTTGAGAAAAGAACTTAGAAGGGATAATAGCCAGGAGTCTGTGTTATGAGATTCATCGGGTAGCAGAAGAGTAGAAGAAACTTATGCAAAGACGGTTCTTTTAAAAGAATCTCTAGGCCCAACATGGTATATAAATAATTTTACATCATGATCTTAGAGATGAGATTATTATCAACATAGATCCTAGAACAACCAGGTATCAAATAAAATGTTCTCCACAATGAACCAATACTATCCACTGCCTGGAGCATATATAATCCAATGACAGAGCACCCGTTGACATTGTTTCTCAATTTAAAGGCTTTCTGGTAATTTTTTATATGATGAAATCTTCTACCTTTTCCTATTTTTGTTTGCATATACATTAAATCTTTTTCCCAATAATTGATAACATATGTTCCTCAATATAAAAAGGACAAAAGGGTTATAAAGCTAAAAATTCCCTCACTAAGATCTCTGACACCAGAAATTGAGCGTTAATGGCTATAGAACATCTTGATCTAAGCTCAAACATAGAAGAGGTTTTAGATTATGAAGAAAAAAAAGACACCTGCTACGCAGAAAATATTAGAGAATGAACTATGTCTTGTCACGTCCTCGAAAACCCCTTCATTTTCCTTCTATTCTAAATCACACATTGAAATTCTGTAGTTCTTTCCATTCTACATTTTAGGCATTTTTTTAAAAGTCTAAACTATCTATGACTCAGTACTTTCAAATAACTTGTGAGGCTGCAAACAAGCTCCAAGTCGCGCTCTAAGAAGAAGGAAAATCAGCAATATCTAAAATTGAGCAACACAACTTTCCAAAATAGAACATACCCTAGTACGCCCCAGAACACAATGGGTGTGAACTTTATGGCTCTAGAGAATTCCCTGAAAAGTTTCCCACCTGGTCTCCACCACCTATATACATCAGTCTGCAGAATAATTAAACAATCAAATAGTAAGTAATGTTTTGAGTTCCTGGAAAGGGCTATAAACCATTACAGAATGACGAAATATATACAATGTCCAAAGTGTAATTCAACATTAGTGTTCGTGCAAACAATAACTGCAGAGGGATAGTGCAACCACTTACATAAACACACAAGGCAATTTTACTCTGAGTTCTGGTTATTAATTGGCTTCATTACATTTCCTGTCTGCTTCTTTCTTAGTTTTCTTTTTATAGCATGCAGTGCATTGCTGGTCATTTTTCACATTCCCTAGCATTTCATTAGCTACATAAGACAATGCTGCACCATGTTCATGTCAAACAAGAGAACTGTTTAATGCTTAAATATGTTCAACACGCTCCTTTATGCACTGGTAAGTTACTCTACTTTGCATCCAAACATTGTGCATCGAATTGTTTTTTATGAACAGGTGACAGCGACGACAGCTTCACATTTCATATATGCTTGGTTTAGAGTTTCATCCACTATTGCCATGTGATCTGAGTCTTACTCTAACAGAGTTTGAGGGGTCCACAGATCTTCCAAAGGTCATAACCCTCCAGCATGGCAAGCAAACCATTCCAAATTCATCAGGATGGTCATGACTCACCTCAACTACGACCCAACTTATAGTCACCCTATTATTTCTGGTCAAATATAACCTGAATCGAGACAAATATATGAACAAAAAGAAATCCAGGTAAAAGCGGCAAAAGCCGCTCGTAGCAGTAATCAATTCGGAAAGCGTGTATTCATAGATACCCCATGCATGTCACACATATATGTAGTAAATGCTGGTTTTTCCAAGTGACTAATGGGTTACTCTTCCAAATTTATAATATCATCGTCATTCCAAATGGCGAGGGAAAGAATGAACATTGACACACCTGACCAAAGCAGAAAACCGGAACCAGAGGTTTGCCGGTCTCTATAGCAATTCGCACAAATCCTTTTCTACTTTGAAGAAAGGCAACCTACGCATGAATGATAAGAAGATTTAAACCAGCAGCTAGTTCACCGCAGCTTAAGGTATGAAAACAGGGTAATTAGAATCGTTTTTAACTAATTGTGATTTAACAATGAAATCCAGCACTGCCAACAGTCATACCTGCCACCCTTCAATATACAAGAGTAACATGAATTATGTACTACAGTCAAATACTTTTTCTTGCTTCCCATAGTCGGTACAATCTGAATAAAAATGTGCAAACATGGACAGAGACTACATATAACTAGTCAAGTAAAAGTCTCACTTGCAAGTTTTGTGACAAACCCACAAATAGAAGCTTCTGGGCTTTTCACATCTTTCTTTTATAGTAATATACAAAATAATCACATATATATAAGTATTTACTGCTGTTCAGCCTAATAAAATCTTCATCAATACTAGGAAGCATGTAAGCTTAAGAGATGAGAATGTCATGAAGACAAAGTAGGTAATATTTATTTACAGTAAGCGTCTCGAAAAAGCGAGAGGAAATCAAGATGGTAGAAGAACAAAAAATTATGTGATTAATTAAAAGACAAGCAATAGCAGAAAGTTTCACAGTTGCTAAGGATCACCTCAGAGCCATGCTCCATATAACAGGCCTCCTGGACTCCCCCTGGAATTATAATGCAGCTATAACCAGATGACAAAAGTGCAGTAAAATTTTTCCTTGTTGCAGATGAAAGTCCCAACCACGACCATATATGTCGCAATAATGGAGTGTAGAACACCTGAAAAGTTATCCATTATCAAATTTTGGCTATGGCAAATCACTATTATGAGTTCAGGATATGTAGATGCATGTGATTCTTACAGCAGTACTCGCAAGAACCTTGATCTTTGGCAGAGGCATGAAACCAGTAAGATCTGCTACCGCAACTACTCCAATCGGCCAAACTGAATGTGGTTCATAACCAAAAACTGCAAGAGATTGAGATCGGATTTTCAGGAAGCGAGGGATTCTCTTGTCTAAACGTTGGAGCTATGAAAGTTTAGCATGACAAGGCACAAACTAGCTGGAAGAATAGCTCCCTAGTTCCCTATTAACATTCCATTAATGCAAATAATGCAGTAACCTTTACCTCTATGCTGTAATTGTATTTTGCTATCAAACAAAAATAAAATTGGGGAGTCTAAGCTGTATTATATTATTCATACAGCTCAAAGGTTTTGGACTCGGCAATATTGATTCATACATCTTTCGAAAGTGGTAGCCTGCCCTCCAAATAAAAACTTTGACTTCCATTCAGGATAAAAACTGTTCAGATCACTAATAATATCAATTTAGTGTGCCTGGGGGGGGGGGGGGGATGGAAATCGAGCAGCACAGTTATCTTCTCACCTCCCATGACTTACCATGCTACTTGATAAAAATTTATTATCTAAAAAACGAAGCAGCCAAGGGACTGAACTCTTTGTACTACCAACATATTATCTTCCCTGAACTTCAAATCGGCAATCAACTTGAGCTCTCCATGCTCATTAGCTCGCAGAAGTCCGTTGACTGGCCAATTTCACTCAGATCAGCACTATGCTACTTACCATCGAGCACACACTCCAAATCCACCCCACACTACCTTGCCAAGCTCATTAACTCAAGGACGACCCCTAAGTAACCATCTAAAGAAAACCACATTTCAGGAAGTTGGATATCCTCAACTAGAAGGAATAGTGCAGCAGTCCCATAGACATCTTTACTACAGTAAGGAATAGTGCAGCAGTCCCATAGACATCTTTACTACAGTTAATGGAGTTATTGACCCTCAGAAATAGAAGTAGAACCAGTTACTTTAACTGAATTAAATAACTCACAAGAAAAAGTGCTACATATGAAAAAGAAAAATAGGGGGAAAATGACAGTCTAAAGAAGTAGCTTTACCATATGCCTCATTGGGATCAAAGGCTTTGATGTCCTCCACATGCAACGTCACCGGAAAATAACCAACTGCATGCTTACATATATACCTGATAAATCATTCACCAGCACATTGAACACCACAAACGCAGATAATGCACTCAACAAGAGCAAAAAAATGAATTCGTATATGCAAACTCCACAAGCTAACCTGGCCAAATTCCGGCCCCATTTGCTCCGTTCATTGACTGGAATCAGCATAAATATCAAGAGCAACACAATTCCTCTGCAACGAACGCCCCCACAGATTCGTTATTAACCCTGAAAGGCGGAACCTAAACACAAGCATTGGGAAACACACAAAGATAGCAGGGATTACGAACCCGAATGATTTGGGAAACGGGAGGAAGATAAACGAGGCGAGGATGATAAAAACGATGAGATGGACCGAGCCCAGCCACAGAACAATTGCAAGAATCGAATTAATAACCGATCCTCGAGTGCCCTTGAACTCGGCCACGGTCGGGGGCGCCTCCGCCTCTGCCTCTGACGACGGCGATTTCCGCCGCCTCATGTCACCGTTGGGCTCAGACGACATTGAAGTAGCAGCAAACGAGGGGAGAAAAGAAGAAGTGAAGGGCGATTGATGGCAGCAGAGGAATGGGAGTGCTGGAAATGGCGTGTGGGAAACAACGCCACTTCGGAATCTAATTATGTATGTCTCAGCGACTTTTTCTCGAACACTTTCTGGATGCTAACTAAAAGATATCACAGGTCACCGCCGACACGTGCCTTTCAATTTTCCATGTTTTTCCTTTTTTAGATAAAACAAAATCCTAACTCTCCTACTAATTTCTTATTCCACCTCATTAATGCTAAATAATCAAAAAAATTCAAGCGATTACTATTTAAAAAAAATGTTTCAAATTATCGTTTTAACTTTTAACCAATTAAGAAATGATTAAATGAGAATGCTAAATATTGATGAAAAATAAGAATATATAAACAAATTTATGATATTCATAAATTCGACAGAAATAAACACATAAAATTCATGAACAATCACATTAGTTAATTTTTGGTCATATATGTGTTACATTTATTTATTTATCTCGAATTCATAAATTTTATAGATTTGTTCTGAAATTTTATTTATTTATATATTCTCATTTCTTAGTTTTATTCAATTCACTGGATCTCATCCATTAACCAATTGATGTCCGAATTATAGAAAATTTTGCAAATTTATCTTTCAGCAAATTAATTTCGATAATTTTATGCAATTCTTTTCAATCAACATCTAATTCTCGACAAATTTACTCTGTTTTCAAATTATGAAAATTAATTCGGGGTGGTTCTTATGATGTTACATTTGGTATATAAACTAAATTAATTTGATCGATTTTCATCAACATTCCTCGTCTAGAAAGCCTCATTTTTACCTTTAATTATCAAAATCAAGTTCAATTGCTATATATTTATGAAAAAAGATTGATGATTTAAAATAATTAAATAATATTGCAAAAATGTCTTTTTGTTATAACTTATCTGGTTTTAGTAATTAAATAAAAATTTCATTTTGGGGAGTAGCATATTTGGTTTTCGCAATCAATTAAGATTGTGGCCTTTTTTCTTAGAGCTGCAGTTGCTGACTCAAAATATTGATTTTTGGACCCCAACAATTTTATAAAACTCTAAGACACAACACAACGTCTTTTCTTTGTCTTTTAGTTTTGTCATTTTTCATATGATAACAAATATTTATTCATTTATCAAATGATAACAAGAAATTGGAAGAATACACTATATATAGGATTAGGGAGAGTGTGTGTCACATAGACAGGGAAGTTACGTTTCTTTTTAATGGTATTACTTTAAATTTATTGTTAAATTTATTCTCCTTACATTAATGAGGTCTACTTTAAGTGTTTAAGTGGAAGCATCGCAACACTTTTATTAGCAAGAGGTATTAGGTTCGATTTTACCTACGTGTGCATATATTTTCCACCTCGTGTGTAGAGTTGGGCATTCGATTTTCGATTCGGTTTTTTGCCCAAAACCGAACCAAATAATCTGAAAAATCCAACCTAAAAATAATATATATATATATATATATATATTATAATATTAAATATCAATTCGATTTTCAGTTTTTTCGATTTTTAATATATCTGAACCGAACCTAAAAATTAAAATTCACCTAAAATCTATACTGAACTGAATCAGAATCCGAAAATATCGAACCAAATTTTAAATTTCGTGAGTTCGATTCAGATATTTGAAATTTGGGTATATTGCTCACACATACTCGTATGGTGGTAGTGGTCTATTTTCCACCTTGTGTGGTAATGTAGTGGTCTCCTATTACATGTGGTGTAGTACCTTAATTGATATCATATATATATATATGTTACACGTAATTCTAAAAACAATATTATTTATATTTCTGTTTTGGATTATATCTTATTTTGTTAGTTATGGAGTGTCTAAGACAGGTAAAAGGTGTTTGTGGGATTATAACAGCATAGTTATAAAAAAATATATGAAGTTGTTAGTTTATTTTAGAATTACATATGGAAAAATACATACATACATATAGGTGGGATTGAATCAAGATCTTTTATATATAACTATGGTGCATCAACTTAGCTATTTGAACTAGATATTATTAATAATAAGAGGTAGGTAATAATAATTATGAAATTAGTCAACATATCATATAATTTTGCAGGATGTTAATAAGTTCATTCAAAGAGAGAGAGACCAAGTGGTCTCTTTTGGTGTATGTATGGAAGAGAGAGAGAGACCTAGGTCTAGGAGAGAGACCAAGTGGTGCATGTATGGAAGAGAGAGAGAGACCAAGTGGTCTCTTTTGTTGGTGGAAGAGACCTAGGTCTAGGAGAGAGAGAGACCACAAAATTAATTTTTCTTTTTTTTTTAATTTGGAGTGGTCGACCATGCAGGGAATTTTGCCACCGATAAAGATGGTCTAAAGTACGGAGTTGGAAAAGTTGCGAAGGTAATATCTATTGTAATGTAGCGACAGCGCGCCATCAATGCATAGGTTTCGAAATTTATAAAGAGATTAGTTAATAATTTCGAAGCTGTAATGCAACAGATCTTATTGAATTGTTTGTAGGGTATTAATATGCCCATTTAAATAACTTTTATCCAACAAACTCTTAGAGTGTGAATTAATTTATTGAAACAAACAAAATTCAATAGCATTGGTTGGAAACTATTTTTATTTTATTTTACTTGGGAAAAGGAAATGATGGCATTTAATCACTAAATCTCTCTATTTATAAAGTAAGTTTTTACCACTTTCATGTTCCTGAATGAACTTTATTAAACATGATTTGTATATTTATTAAAAAGTTATGCATATACTGCTCAAATTTTATAAAGCAGGCCAATATATGAATTTCAAATAAAATCAAATATAAAAAATCACAAATACATTATCAAATATAGGTATTACATATGAAATGTCAATATTACATCACTTTTGAATTTAGATTCATAAAACTTCTTATACCAATTGACGAGTAGCCCAAACTAATACTAAAATATCTGTAAGTTATCTCAAATATGATTATACGTCAAATAGAAAACACATATTTGGAGTTTTCAGATTTGAACCAACACTGAAGCCAAAGCACGTTAGAGCTGAGCTAGTCCATCAGATCTAAAGAAGATAAAAGTCAGATTTGGAAACATTCAGACACTCAACATATTTGGAAGTATATATAATCAGACTACACGATAAATGACAGATATAAATAAAAGCGTCAGACCTGAAGAATGTATACTTATTATATTATCCTCTTAAACTGAGTATTCTTTCTCTTTTTTGTAAGATGTTTTTTTATTAAATTTTTGCCTTATAGATTTTAAGGTGATTTGGGCTAAATTGTCTCTCACTAATGAACTTCCGGCTGTTAGATTAAGCTTATTCTGTGTAAGCAGGGTATTTATATGCAAGTCAAAGGACAGTTATTAACATATTAGCACTTCTTCTTCATCAATCTCAATTCAAATTCGAACAAAATCTTTTCCAATTAGCTTCTTCACTCTACGCTTTGATTTCTTATTCAAATCCAAATTTACTTATTATTCGACTCAACACCAATTTCTGTGATTATTTAATAAGTAATTAATAAATAATTATATTAGCAATCATATCTTGAGCACGTGGACCGCAAATTTGAAAACTATGATGATCATTAAGTAATGAAAAATGGACTCCCCTAAATCCTAATAATTGAATCACTTAAATAATGAGAGATATATTTTTCTATTATTTATGTATGTATCTATTCACTTTGACGGCTGAAAATGCACCTATGCTTGTGTAGTATTTCACGAACATCGTAGATGTCGTGTCTAACACATTGTTGACGTAATATACTCTTTCTACCGAATAAGAGTAAAAGTGTACAATAATTATCTTATTACGTGCTCATAGAAAATGTATAATTGAACATTTCTTCTTATAATTTATTTTTACAATGCTCCTTACTAAAGAACCTGCACATGGCCCACCATCTTAATCCATTATTTACCTTAATGGAACATTTTCTCCATTAACCAAATATCTATTTGACATTTTATTAAAACTTGTGTCATCCTAAATTTGCACTCTTTGTGGAGAGAGGGAATATGATTTAAGTACTATGGCGGTGCCCTTAATATTTTTTATCTCTTCATGTCGCCTGCTTTCTCTCCGTTTTTTATTCTCTTTGGTTTCTTTATGAAAATTTCAGGCTGCTACCACCAACTCTACCGTGACGGTCACAAGTGCTACCGCGCGGCCTACAACTACGTACATTGAATCAACGGTAGTGCAACAACCTCATTTTTCTTGATGGAGGAGACTAGGAAGGATTCCTCTAAACCCCAGATCTCATATGATAATGTTCATAATTTAATTATCATACAACTCAATTAAAATTATGCTTATAATGTAGATAAACAAGTTAAATTAAATACCTTTAATTTACAAATCTTCTATTTGTAGATAAGGATTTGCAACTCCCACCACTCCTCTATAATTCTACCTCAAGTCTTCTAGTCTATTACCCAAATTCAGGATTTGAATGTAGGGTGATCTACATCCTATCGAACTATATAGGCTGGAGTTGAGAAGAAAATAAATAGAGAGAAAACAAAGAGAAAACACGCTTAGGCGTGTTTCACCTATGACTGACTTAATGAATTTAATTCCCCACTCCCCTATTTATAGAATATGTCATGAGCTAAGTAAAGATCTAAGAATATTTAACTGAGTCTCCCTATTGGGCTTTAACTAATTAAATTGAGTCTTAATTTAATTTAAGTCCAATAGAATATGATCTTGGACCACTAAAGAAATAATATTGACTTACCCATCCAAATCCAAATTACGAATAATTTGGACTTCTTTTTAAATTATTTTATTTTCTATATTTAAGATTCTAATATCTATTAATTAATTTAAGCATGTCGTTGGCTTTAATTAATTAATACGGAGTATTTTTTTACCAAGAGTGGTCTAGTTCAAGAACATTATTTATTATATTGGAGTAAATTCCAACTGGTCGGATTTCGTATAATACATTCTTTTTCTCAAACACCTCTTGGGGATATTATCAACATGGTCCTCCAAGACAAGATCCAATGCAATAACAATCATAGTACCACTAGATATTAATTACCACTGCCCAAGATATCAGGAGTCTTGGGTTACGAAAAACTTGCACCTTTTGATAAGTTAAAGCAGTGCATAATTAATATCGTATGCTCAATGTTATATACAAAGATTTAGAAATAAATAATCATTGAGATCTCGTTTTTCAGTAATCAGCAAGTAAGACTTATATCTACGTGAATCTATTCAATGCTATATCACACCAATGTCGTTAGTCTCCCAAGGTTAGGATACTTTCAGATTGGCACTGCAACCTTTTATGATTGATCGTCCAATTCTATCTATGCTATGAAACTTAATTTTCTTCTGTAAGGGCACCGACTAAGAGACCTTTAGTGATGGTCTGACCACATTCGGTCTACAATGCATAAGACCTAGACTTGCTTGCTCACATATTATATTTGCTCATGTAACAATAATTTCTCTTCAAAAGAGCTGGAGAACGATAGTTCTTAGGATTATTAATACATAAGCAGCTCGTAAAACATGCTTTCTAGTATACAACCCCAACATTTCTCGCCTGAAAATTTGAGAAAAATAAAAAGAATTAGATTTTGGGAGAAAATTGAGGCTATTAGAGAGGGGTGGCTATGACAGTGGTTTACGTTGGAGTTTGCCGAAAATTGGAGAGAGATGGGGCATAATGTGCGAGAATTTTCCTTTGAGAGTGAAGCTCAATGCGCGAAGAAAAATATGCATGGTACGACACATAAATCTGCATATTGCGACACATAAATTTGAGTACTACAAAACAAAAATCTACATTCCTTCATATAGAAACATGCATGCTCTAAAATGATAGGTCATCCTTTTGCACATTCAATCGAATTAGAGGGACAGTGGCGATGGATGTAGGCAGTGGTTTCGGTGTCACCCACAGAGCTTGCCAGAGTAGATTGGATGAATGGATGATGATTTGAGATCAGATGCCATATAACAAAAACATGCATATGATATAACAAAAATTCGCATGCCTGTAAACATAAATCTGCATGTTTTCAAACATAATTTTGCATGCTTTTAATCATAATTTTGCATGCTTTCAAATAGAATAATGTGTTATTAAAATATAAATCTACATACGTTAAAACATAAAATGTGGTTCGATAGGTCTCCCGTTATCGAACATTCCTCTCTTTCTCTCATTCTCTCATTCTTCATATCTCTCCCTCGTTCTCACTCAAAATCCGGCTAAATCAATCTCATATGTTGATAATTTGCTTTATTCCTTGCTAATTCATTGTTCACTTTCAAATTGTGGATTTATAAGAAAGCAACAATTTCAGTATGCAATAGAACAAAGTCAGGAGCAATTAATCTCGTATGCATATTTGTATATATCTATATACAATTTTTATGTATAACAATATGTAGTTTATGTTGAATCATATGCACGTTTATTTAATCTTATAACAAATTAAATTAGAATTATTCTTATTACGATAAAAGTAGCAAACTTTAAAATACGAAAAGACTTGGACCATATGATCAATGAGATGGATAAATGATATTGAGTACTACATAAGGCTTTGATACTATATGATGCATTCCCCACGTAGGATGTACATATATAGCAAGAAATGTTATACTACATATTTTATTGAGTACTGCTCTTCACAATATTTATTTTTATTTTTTTTATTTTATACATTTAATTTAATTTAATATCTTAATATTACAAATAATACTCATATATAGCATAACATTTATATATTTAAGCTCAAAATCCCGTAGCTGTTAAGTTGCCGTATCCACTACCCATTTAATACTATTCAGAAAATTCATCTTCAATTTCCTGGCAAATTTGGAGCCACAAAGGAATTTTTTTCCTTTATTTTTTTCCCCAACAAAATTGCATTGACAACCAAAAAGAAAAACAAAATTTAAAAAAGAGCCACCAAAAATAACACAAAAAGAATTATGATAATGTCTTCCTCTACCACCAGACCTTCCTTCACACTCTTCACCATCTCTGCCCCTTGTCCGCCGCCACCGCCGCCGCGGCTGCTCTTCAAAATCCCGACCACATTCCCCACGCTCCTCCACCGCGCGAAAACTCTCACTTCCATCAAATCCATCGACGTCTCCAAAGAAGATAAACAAGACCAAGACCTGCCGGTTCCGTCGGAGGATGAGGAGCCGGAGACAAATCTCGGCGCGCGGCGATTGGAGGAGAAGTTCGCCATCGTGAACACAGGAATCTACGAATGCAGATCCTGCGGGTATAAATACAACGAGACCGCCGGAGACCCGTCGTACCCGATTCCGCCGGGGCTTCCCTTCGATAAGCTTCCCGACGATTGGAGGTGCCCGACTTGTGGCGCGTCGCAGAGCTTCTTCGAGAGTAAGAGAATGGAGATTGCGGGTTTTGAGCAGAATCAGCAGTTTGGATTGGGCGGCAACGCGCTGACGTCTGGTCAGAAACTTCTGCTCATCTATGGCGGTTTACTTTTAGGGTTTGCTTTGTTCTTGTCTGGATATTTTCTCCAATGATCCATCGCCTGTTTTTGGTCTATGATTGTTTGTTTTCTCTGAAAGTTTAATATGTATATCGAATTCAAATTTTAAGTTATGAGTAATGTATATCAATTGGAAAATGGGAATGCCTGTTTTGTGTTTGATTAAATGCTGCTGAGATCAAGCTAGATTTTTGCTCACTATTATGATGCTAGAGATAGGATTTGGTAATGAGGAAGTTAAGAGAGTAATTTTGGGTGAAAATGGAGTCATGAAAGTGTGCTGCTGCTGTTATGAATCATAGTCCAATTTAGGTCAAGTTAGATTTTCGCTGACTATTATGCTGCTAGAGCTAGGATTTGGTTTTGAAGGAATGAGTTTTGGGCATATGTTGCTATTGTAAATTTTAGTCCAATTGAGGTCAAGTTAGACTTTTGCTTACTATATTTATGCTGGAGTCTGGAGATATGGTTTGGGACGAGGAATTTGAGAGAGTAGTTTTTCGGCGAAGAAAGGAGTTTTGGACAGGCGAATGCTGCATATTCTTGTGCGAGCATTCGTGTTGAGTGATCGTTGTCTTGTAGTTTGGAACTCTAGGAGAAACTTAGTTCAGCTGTAGCTGCAGCTGCTGCGGAGATTATATTGCTCTCTGTAGGATCATTTCAACATAACTGTGAATCACAACTTTGTAGTGAGTTTAGCCTGATTTGAGGTCTTTTGTCTTAGCTAAATATACTGAGTTTAGGAGACCAAAACTAATTGCAGATGAGAATAGATCTTTGAGATTGAAACAAGCAGCCAGCAGTTTCCAGAGATACCTCATTCGATAGTTCCCATCATCATAGTTATTATCTTATTCTGTTAGGCTCTCTTTTTCAAACTAGGCCCGTGGATCCTCTATCTGTTCCCAGCTCTGCCTCCTTGTTTCTATGGAACATCCATCTCAATGGTGAAATCTTTTCAAAAGTGTAGTTGCTTCTCCAGTTTCTTCCTTTGAAGCTCGTATTTCCGGAAAATCATGTTTTATTTTTTCGTAGAACTCATAGGTCTTTTTCATGGTGAAAGTTTAAATTTTTTTAGGCAAAAGGTCGAGTTAGAGTGCATGATGAACTCCTCTACATTAGGATTAGTAATTATGTGGGAGCGTAAACCAGAAGTTTGAACTCCCAATTCCAGGATCTATTATTGTCTACATGGAATTTTAACATTTTTTGACATCTAAAGTGGAAAATTTGAGTGTGCCAAAAGGTGAAAATTTTGATCCCACCCTTGGGGTATAGTGCTGCTTCCTTTTTCTTTTTTTGTAACTTTTCTCAGAAATGTCAGAGTTTGGACACTTGGTGTGAAAATTTAATTGTATATATATGTATAATATACGTAGAAAATAAAATAAATACAATTGTTTACGTGCATTTCTTCTTGTCTAACTCAGCCTATGAATGTCCGGGTTCCGAAATGTGATATTTATGCTTACTCAAAATTTGATTTTGGGTCCTCAAAAGTATAAAAAATAAATTTTGGGTTTGGTGAGAAATCTTAGTTTTAATTTTTTTCAGTTTGACTATTGAAAAATATTAGCTTCTTGTATGCAAGGAATTAGTATTTCTATTTTGGCACGAGAAGATAGTGACATTTTGTAATTACTCAAAATAAACTTGTCCTTAGACTGGAAAAATATTGATTTGCATATTATAAAAAAAGTAATTCTATATTTCTAATGCCGAAAAGTATTAATATTTCGCCGAAAGTATTAATCTTTTCGGAGAAAGCATTAATTTTTATTTGTGTACAAAAATGGCGAGAATTTTCTAATTACTGAAAATTGAATTTTGATGTTTTGAATCCGGACATAAGGTTTGTGTGGCGGCGCGGGTCTAACAGTAGAGTTGCAAAAGGGATGGCACAACCCATCCTACAAAACACGCTCATAACCTAAGGCACAACGGTATGTATTTTTGTGTTTAATATTAATCGTAAAAAATACATTTACACTATTTTTATTATTAAAAAATTATATAAAATTCTCAATCATTGGATAAACAAGATCAACATATGATATTGAGTACTTTGTACTGCTCACAACTTGGGTATCATATAGTATCTTATCTATATATATATATATATATATATGTATAATTTTGGTTGAAAAGTAAGGCAATTGTGAGGTAGCTAGTGTGTTGTGAATATAAGAATATAGATGTTTGACATTTGTGATTAATTATGCTTTGAGTAATCTTTGTTAATTTTGTTGATGGTGTCATTATTATCTAGGATGCCTTTAAAGTGATAAATCATTAAAGTTTTACGATTCAACCACATGTATGACTGCAATTCACGTGATTCAGATTCAGGAAATTAGTACTAAAATCCAATTATTTCGTATAACTTTAATGATACTAATTATATTATCGAGTTAGATTTGGAAAGGTTTTGCCAAATTTTTATATGAGTTAATGATTAAATCTATTCTGATTTTTAGTGATTTTATCAATTTTATTCTAAATTTTAAAATGTATCGCTCTTATCTCAATCTTTAACAATTGTGTCATTTCTATCTCAATCTTTTCAACTTATCGATTTTATCTCAATTTTTTGAATTTGTGTCGATTTTTATCATCGAAATTCCACTTCAACGGTTGAGTTGTGCCATGATGTGTCAGATAATGACCTTTATTTTGCTCCGAAATTAAGTTGTATATGAATATATTAATATTTCACTTTAATTTTTATTTTTTAGAAAAATAATTATATAAAAACTAATTGATACAATTTTAAAAGATGTGGATAAAATTGATAAGTTCGAAAGATTATGATAGAATTGATACAATTGCTAAAAATTAGAACAAAATTGATAAATTTTAAAGGTTCAGATAAAATTATTAAAAATCGTGTTAGAGTTGATCATTAACCCTTTCTATATAAACTAAAATCTATACAAAAATAGATTTTAATTAGGTGCTAATAGGATGCATGAACATGAGCGGGTATGACCGTATGAATAGTCGATCATTCAATGTGTACGAAAAGTATAATGTAAACATACTGATATATGTTAAATTAAAGATCATTTATACAATAAAGATAATGATATGAAATTGTTACCAAGCTATGTGATATCGAATTCGCACACGAGATCACAAGTTGTGCACATCGGGTGCCATTACATACGGAGCGTGCGGCATGAGGTGTCAATGCGGGCACGTTGTGCACGCGAGAAATGCCCAGCTATGCCTGAGGCATGTGCGTTGTGGCGCTTGGCATTGCCTAGGCAAACGATTGCCAAAGCCCATCGGAGAGGTTGGCCACAACGGGCCAACCCACTGTTTGAATAGTTTATGATCGAGTCCTTATAGTTTTGGGTCATTTTTGTTTTAGAGTCTTTTGTTCCAAGAGTCTTCATTTAGTAGGAACCCATGTTTATCTCCTTAAGAGATATATATGCTTTATTTATTTAATTATTGGAGTCTCATGTCTATTTTAATGGGAGATATATATGATAGTATATTTAGGAGTCTTGAGTTGTAATCTATAAATACTCCCTTGAGGTTAGAGAGGGAGGTGTATCGAGTTATAAGTATATGTGAGATCCCACCTTGGTATTTGGTGTGGTGGGCCTCACAAAAGGATTTGTACTCGATTTCTTGGCAATAGCTATAATTTCATCATTAATTCCCTTCTCAATCATTCTTCCTTTACTTTGCTCACATATTTGCACTACTTTTCTCGTATTTAGCATCTTTGACCTTTACTCCATATCACTATAGCTCGAAAGCTTCAACTGATCGTTGTTGTCTATTATTTTGATGTTTTGTATGTGTCTATGTATTCTTTGCCTTTTGGCGGCGGTGCAATGAGGAATAAGTTGAATATTGGAAATGACAAGGAAGATGTCTACTTAATTATGAAAATATGAACTTAATCACAAATGGGATGCTAAGGTCTTTTTTTTTTTGAAAAAAACCTACACAAAAAAAGGTTTTCAAAAGTTAGTAAAGAAATGAGGGCAATTAATGTTATTTGGAAGAAGCTATATTGAAACAAACATAAAACGAGGGTGAGAATAGTAATGATTGTACCTGATTTCCAAATGTAAATAAGTAATGCGGATTATCCTTCACTCAATCATTACTTGCATTAGCATCTCATTAATTAAGGGATGTCCCTACCTACCCCCTACCTAGCTAACGGTAAAAAAAATATAACGGATATTTCCCTTTGGCCTTTGCCATATACTTTTGCGTTATGCTAAATATATTAAGTAGAACTTTTAACACTTTTCTTGCCATAAAGAGACACTTCTCTTAAAATTCACTTTTTTGTAAAGAAAACTCACTCGTTTATAATATCCTCAACTCTAACTCAGTTAGATAAGTCAGAATCAGATATTGAGCAAATTGTGCAAGATTATGAACTGCTCTAGTAACGAATCTATATACTTAAAATTAACTTAAGCTCAAACGGCACATGTTCGAATGTATTTTCCATATAAAAAGAAGTTTGATAATATCATACTTAAACTCTAGCTAAATAGTTGGTCTGGTTCAGTTCAATTTGCTTAAGCTTCAACTTATACGTCAAAATATATATACAAAGAGATATTGTTTGATTTATATGTCGATAAGATTCATCTTCTAATTAAAATATTAATATAGAAATAGATCTAGACCTCTATCTTATAATAATTATAATTTCATTTTATGGTTTATGTTTTATATTTTGTAATAACAAACAAACGTGATAGGGTGATTATAAAAATAAAATTAGTAGAAATTAAATCTTACTATATATAATTACAACTGGGTATTATTTTATTTATTTATTTAGAAATTAGAATGATGATAAAGCGACCACCACATTCCTCTCTCAAAACCCAAGACAAGAACAAGAACCCCCACATTCCTCTGCCTCCATTTCACCAGAAATGATGCCATGTTTCAGGACCAAAAACTAATAAAAAAATATGCACGAAACATCGACTAAGTTGATGGTGGAAAGCAGATGATATGATTAAGTTAAGGAGAATATGTAATCTGCACCGTGAAAGATTTACTGCGTTGGAAAAAGTGAAGTGGGGTGCGTCGTGGGCTCTGTTTGTTTCAGTTTAACTTTAAGATTAAAGCAAGTGCCAACTTCCATCTATCTACTCTTCACGTTTCATGTCTCAGTGGGGTTTCCATTTTCAACTGTCCAATCCCTTGTGCTTTTATTTTGGATGCTTCTCTCTTCTTCTGTCTCTAATCAAACCCATTCGTCTTTCCGCGGCGAGATTTCATATGGGTTCTATCAGAAATGTTCAGAATTCGTTTCTTTGTCTCTGTGTTTTTCTTGCACTGATTGCCCCATCATTTTCTTCCAAGGTAATGCCTTTTATATTGAGTGTGATGCTATGTATTATGGGATTCTTTCTGATTTTGATGGATGAATTTGGTGCCTTTTGTTTAGTTGTATGTGGTGTATATGGGCAGCAGAGGTGGTGATGGCCCAGATGAGATTTTAAGGCAGAACCACCAAATTCTTAATGATCTCCATAGGGGAAGGTTACTTCTCCACCCTCTCATTTCTTCTGCCTTTTGGGCCTTTTCTATATATCCCTTGTTTTGTGTGTGTGTGTGTGTTATCTAATTAATGCCTTACTGAGTTACTGTGTCTGTCCTGATCAATTGATTGCTTGTGTGTGTGTGTTATGACTTTTCCCTGATCAATTTGATTTATCTTGTTTGTGTGTGTGTGTGTGTATGTATTAATGCAGTGTGGAAGAGGCCAAGGCTTCTCATGTGTATAGTTATAGGCATGCTTTCAGAGGCTTTGCTGCCAGGTTGACTGAAGAGCAAGCTTCTCAAGTTGCAGGCAAGTACTTGATTCTGCTTAAATGCTACTCATGATTAAAATCAACCTAACAGAGAGGCTGATTTATTGAGATTGTACTCTTTCTTGTTTCTGAAATTAAAGCCTATGTCCGTACTAATAATGTTGATGTGGTTGGGATGAATTAATGGAACTCAGAAATGCCTGGAGTTGTGTCGGTTTTCCCTAACACTAGGAGGAGTCTCCACACCACTCATTCTTGGGATTTCATGGGCCTCCTTGGTGAAGAAACTATGGAGATTCCTGGTTATTCCACCAAGAACCAAGTTAATGTCATCATTGGTTTCATTGATACAGGTAACGTAATCATTCGCTCCATTGACAAAGTTCAGATTCACAAGATTTTGGTTATGTTCTTATGGCCTTTTGCACAAGTGTCATACAAGCTTATTCTTGGACCCCAAGACTATTTAATTGTTGTCGGTTTGCTGATTTTGATTATGTTCTTATGGCCTTTACTTGCTTTCTGATGTTAGCACCAAAAAACATGGATATATAGGTTTTCATTTTAAAAAACGAAGGCGCTACATGATTGAAATCTTGGCATTCATGTAAAGAAGCTTATTACAGGTATTTGGCCGGAGTCCCCGAGTTTTAGTGACGCGGGCATGCCTCCTGTGCCGGCTGGATGGAAGGGACGTTGCCAACCTGGGGAAGAATTCAACTCTTCCACGTGCAACAGGTTGAAAACATCGTGCTTCTTCTCAATCATTGCATTTATTTTCATTGTTCATTTTACTGAACTGAATGTGATAATATGTCTTCCTTGTAGGAAAGTGATAGGTGCAAGATACTACCTGAATGGCTATCAAGCCGAAGAAGAGCAGGAGAAGATAGTATCTTATAGATCTGCAAGGGACAGTGTTGGACACGGGAGTCACACCGCGTCAACTGCTGCAGGTCGTTTTGTTGATAACATGAACTACAGCGGGTTGGCAGCGGGTGGGGCCAGAGGGGGAGTACCAATGGCTAGGGTTGCTGTATACAAGACCTGTTGGAGGTCTGCTTGCTATGATGTCGACTTGTTGGCTGCATTTGATGATGCCATTAGGGATGGTGTAAATATCATATCCCTGTCTTTAGGTGGTGATTCACCACAGGGGGATTATTTCAGTGATGCCATTTCCATCGGGGCCTTCCATGCTGTCAGCCGTGGAGTGGTGGTGGTTGCTTCAGCTGGAAACGAAGGGAATCCGGGGTCTGTAACGAATCTTGCTCCTTGGATCATCACTGTCGGAGCTAGTTCAACAGACAGAGACTTCACATCTGATATTGTACTTGGAAACGGAGCTCATTTTTCGGTAAATCATAATCTCCTTAATTCCCAAGCGCTGTCAAGTAATTCATCCAATCCTAAATAAGTCTTTTTGGTTCAACAGGGTGAGAGTCTGAGTATTTCAAAGATGAACGCACCGGCTAGGATCATATCTGCTGCTGAAGCTTACGGAGGATACTTCACTCCTTACCAATCCAGGTGAAGCAGAAAGGTAGTTTGTTGCGAGTACGTTCAGCATATCTATTTTTCACGTAGAATCTCAAGTTTCTTTAGTCTTTCGTGTTCAAACCAGTTACTGTTTGGAGAGTTCCTTGAATATCACGAAGGCGAAGGGTAAAGTTCTGGTTTGCCGTCATGCTGGGAGCTCCACAGAGTCGAAGCTTGCAAAAGGCGCTGTAGTGAAAGATGCCGGCGGAGTCGGAATGATCTTGATAGATGAAGCCGATATAGATGTCGCCATTCCTTTTGCAATCCCAGCAGCCATTGTTGGAAATAGAGTTGGATTTAAGATCTTATCTTACATAAAAAACTCAAGGTTTGCTCTCTCTCTCTCTCTCTACTTAATTCTCTCATCATTTTCATTTTACACCCTCCTTTCTAACTCACTTATTTATGTAAACAGAAAGCCTACATCAACAATTCTGTCTGCCAGGACTGTTCTGGGATTTCAATCTGCACCTCAAGTTGCTCCATTTTCATCGAAGGGCCCAAATGCATTGACTCCTGAAATCCTTAAGGTGAAATGATGGATTCTTTTACTTCATCATTGGCTGCCCTTTTGTTACTTGTCGAGTATTTGGTCATAACAGACACGTTTCTGGTCTACTTGATGAATTTGTAGCCCGATGTTCTAGCACCGGGACTTAATATCCTGGCTGCCTGGTCTCCAGCAACCGCGAATATGAACTTCAACATACTCTCGGGAACTTCCATGGCTTGCCCTCACGTAACAGGAATCGTAGCCTTGATAAAGTCTGTGCACCCGTCTTGGTCCCCATCTGCCATCAAGTCTGCTATCATGACAACTGGTAAAAACACTTCAACTTTCTAAGTTGGTTTGTGATCATATCATATGCATTTTGCTCAAATTTGATCTGATGTTGCTCAATTGCCCACTAGAAACATGTTCTTCAATTAAAGAATGTAACTTTACAACGTTTGATGCAGCTACAACATGGAACAAGCACCAGAAACCCATTAGGGCAGGCCCTGATGGTCGGAAGGCGAACCCATTTGACCTGGGGTCAGGCTTCATGAGGCCAAAGCAAGTCCTCGATCCCGGTCTGGTATACGATGCAACACCCTCCGACTATGAAGATTTTCTCTGCTCGATTGGCTACAGCGACAGGAAACTGCAGCTGATCACAAGAGACAACAGCACTTGTAGTAGTAGAGCACCATCATCCGCCTCCCTCAACTATCCATCCATCACGGTCCCGGATCTGAAAAGCTCGTTTTCAGTGTCCCGGACAGTGACAAATGTTGGGAGGCCGCAGAGCGTCTACAAAGCAATGGTGTATCCCCCAGCCGGCGTCAATGTCACCGTGGTGCCCAAAAGGCTTGTCTTTTACAGGTACGGCCAGAAGATCAGCTTCACCGTCAAATTCGAGGCTAATGCTCCGACCAAAGACTATGTGTTCGGGTCGTTGTCGTGGAGGAACAGGAGGTCGTGGGTGACCACGCCGTTGGTCGTCCGTG
Organism: Monilaria moniliformis; assembly: GCA_034509125.1. Taxonomy (NCBI): domain Eukaryota; kingdom Viridiplantae; phylum Streptophyta; class Magnoliopsida; order Caryophyllales; family Aizoaceae; genus Monilaria; species Monilaria moniliformis. The sequence continues at coordinate 8,799 of JAYDZE010165449.1, read as the reverse complement.
CCGTGCATTCGAGGTTCGGTTTACGAACGTAGGCATGGATACAGAGAAGCCATACGATATGAAGGTGTAGAGCCATATGGAGTTGAAGATTGAAAGTTTTGTGTGCAACTTTTGATTCGTCGATAGAGTTGTTTAGGACTAGGAAAAGAGTAGGATATTTATTGCAGCCGTTTCTTGGATTACAAATGTTGTTGGAAGTATTATCACTTTTTTAGTAGTGAGTAGTATAATGTGTTGATGTTAAGTTATATCGTTGACATGATTTTAGAATAAAAATGATATTATTTCGTTGTAAAAGTGATACTTTTTGAACTAAAGGTCACTTTATTGTAAAATATATAAAGCATATAACAATTTTTGAATTTTTTAGAAGCTCATTAATCCTTGTATATGTTCATAAAAATCCAATAATACATTAAAAACATATGGTTAATGTCATAATATTTTGTACAGAATCTGTACAAAACTAGTGATAAATGTGCATAAACTGTGCATATATAATTGGACTTTTTAGGCATTTTATATTTAACATCAGTTTATATATATTAATTAATTTATAATAAATTAATATATTACATATTTATTCTTTTACAATAATTTAGGAAAAGATTAACTTTTCTGAATTGAAATATTTTTGTAGATTTAGGAAAACATTAATTTTTCCATTTGATATTTCAAATTAAAAATTATATGTAAATTTGTTATATGTGAATGTAAAGAACTTACTAACATTTTGGTCTATACATTATCTCTATCAAATTGAATTTTCAATCATATTCTTTAAAAATATAATAAAGGTAATTTAGTAAAAAATTAATATAATTAGTAATAAAATCAGTTTAAATAAAGCCGATTCGATTCGATTCGATTTAAAATTTAAGTGTATTATGTATGTATAATTTATGTACATTTATCTTTTCCCTTTACAAAAACGTTCATAAGGCAAAAAATTGCAAATTATTGAATAAAAGTATTTAATAATAATAATATACATACACCGTATTTTATTAGGGTTAATGATCAAATGCATTAAACTATTTGATGAGATTATATAAAATAGATTTCATTCAATATCTGCATTTAATTACCTATTATCAATTGTAATAATGATTTCAATTAAGAAATCACAATTACAATATAATTTCATATTCTTATTTCCAAATTTTTTTAGATGTAAGGCCACGGATGAACCTGAACCATCAGCTTTTCGACACAACCACCACATCGCCGAATGGAAATGGTAAATATCTGAAAGCTCCTCTGTCGTCTCCTCTTCTTCGAACCCGCTGCCATGGCCGCATTGGCCTCTTATCTCCATTTATCAGCACCGCTATTCAAGTCATCACCTTTATCCACCAAGGCGAAAGCTAATCCAAACCAGCAGAATTTGAAGCAAATAAACCGGCGTGGGCTGAGAGTGAGGGCCGCCACCGAGGGCTCTGCTAGCAAGTCCAAGGAGAAAGATGATGGCAGTGGCGAAGACCCTTCAGTTCCTCCGTGGGCCCGGCCCGGTTCGGACGAGCCCCCTCCGTGGGCCCGCCAAGACGCCCAGAAAGAGACTTCTGGTTTCGAGGTTCCCTTCTACGTTTACTTGATCGCATCCAGCATCACCGCCATTGCTGCGGTAATTGCATTCTTACTTTTTAGCTTTAAGACGTTATATTGTTTTCTGCTGTTGGAGTTCTGCTAGGGATGGAATCAAGATTGCTTTTTTGGGGGTTTTGAGTTAGAAAGTCAGCGCATTCAATTATGTTGAGATGAATTTTGCAGATTGGATCTGTTTTTGAGTACGTGAATGAGAAGCCTGTGTTTGGAGTTTTGAGTTCGGACAGCATATTCTATGCTCCTGTGCTCGGATTCTTTGCATTCACTGGCATCCCCACTTCAGTAAGTTTGTTTTTCTTCTTGCTATTCACATTCATCTTTGATTCAACAAAACCAGTTTGTAAACACGAAAATCAATAGTAAAAGTTGATTCTTTCCCAGGAAATACAATATTGCTTCTGAAATATCTTAGTTGTATCAGAAAATGTGGAGGATTGATAGAGTTGGTTGTGAACTTGCTTGCACTACCTTTTTCTTTCAAGCCAGAAGGATTCAATGGTCTTCTGTGTTCTTGAGCTTCTGTTTTTTCTGAAAATTGGTTGATTTTGCTTTGATCCGAATGCAGGCATTTCTGTGGTACAAATCCGTTCAAGCCGCTAATAAAGAGGCGGAGGAACAAGATCGGAGGGATGGATTTATGTGAACTTGTGTTGTACCATTTTCCATTATATCCAATTCTGGATGTATATACCAGATGAAACAGGATCATGAACTCCATGATACTTGTCCTAGTTTATAGTTGTTGGTTGCTACTGTAACATTTCAGAGTCGTTTACTGAGTGTGATCCAATAGCTAAAACTGAGACTACAATGGTAATAATCCCTACTTGAGCTACAAAGTTCTCTAATCAACTTCTCAACTTGACATCAATTTGACTTTGGAATTCCACCTCAAACAATCATGGAACCCTGACTCTGCAGCGTCAAATTATAAAATTGGTTTGAGGCTTTTGTAATTCAAGTGAAGGGGATTCTAGTGATCGATGAGCGGATCGCCGCCAGAAAGAAAGTTGATTTAGTTTACTATATAGTAGAATTGTCAACAACAACAATATTTTAGGTTTAATTTGTAGTTTTGCATATGTTGGGGAATAAAATGGTATTTCCCCATTAATTTATATTATTTTGTGACACTTAGTAAACGTCCCCTTCCAAGTTGTTGCTTTTGGGATTTCATGAAGATCCTTGTTGGTAATAATGGAAGAATGAGTAAGTATTGTATTATGTAGGCTAAAAGATGTTGTCAATCTGCGTTAGAATTTTTACACAATTGCAAGTCTAGTTCGATGGTATCAGAGCTTTTCACACTCTTGAACTATATATGTTGGTATATATGGGTTTTTGGGTTTATGCCAAGATGACAGATTCCTGTATATCCTGATCAAAATCGTGGATTACGACATCAAGTCATTGTCTTCTTGGAACAAGTTCCAATTTTATTGGTGGTTTAAACAACAGAGCCCCGCAGAGTTATGTCCAAAAATAAGGTATATATTATATGACAAAAGCTCCTACACTTGTGCTCTTGTTCCAATTAACAGTGATATATTTCCTTGGTTTATAACGTTTTTATTCCGCGACACCACCTAAGCAAATGCATAGTAGAATATATGTGTGTTCGCGTGGTCTGCACTGGGGAGCCACACTCCCCTCATCCCAGATTCTCGAGCTTAATCCATGGTTGAACCTTGTGCTGAACTCAAGCTTCCCGTTGCAGATGACGAATGCCGGAGGAGTAGCCTCGTGCGGGCTCAATGGCTGAGAGCAGCCATCCTCGGGGCAAACGACGGCCTCCTCTCCACCACCTCCCTCATGCTAGGCGTCGGTGCTGCTAAGGAGGATCGCAGCCTCATGATCATATCAGGCGTTGCCGGAGCAGTTGCCGGAGCTTGCAGCATGGCTGTCGGGGAATTCGTGTCCGTCTCCACCCAAAGAGACATTGAAAAGGCAAATATGAACAAGTCCAACGTAGAATGTGAAGATGTCAAGATTCAAGAATCCACGCCGACGCGATCCCCCTTCATGAGGGTGGTTGTGCGGGAGGATGTGGTGCTGCCGAATCCATATAAGGCTGCTGGAGCGTCTGCTCTGGCATTCTTGTGCGGATCGCTTGTCCCTATAGTGTCAGCATTGGTATTTTCTGAACACAGGATTAGGTGCGTGGCTATAGTGGTTGTGACCACTCTGGCCCTGCTCATTTTCGGTGGGGCCGGGGCTCGATTGGGCGGCTCTCCGGTTCGGATATCTGCCCTAAGAGTTCTAGTTGGAGGTTGGATTTCGATGGCTGTCACGTACGGCTTGCTCAAGCCTTTGGATAAAGATCGTGACTAAGCCATATCTATTCATCATACTCTACTATCACTTCAAAGATTATACATATGTGTGTGTCTGAATAACTATGATTGATATATGCAATGAATAGAAGAAAAGAGTTCGCGCACTTCACATTTTTCTGTTTAGTTCGTATGCATTTCTATGGTTGCAATACATATGTACCTTTAACAAAAATGTTTCGAATACAAAGACCAATTAAGTGCACTCAGCTTTATATGCATTTATAATATATGAGCATAATACATTATGTGAATTTTATTTGCTGTAACAAAGACAATTACATCCACTCCTATAATAAAATGATCTTAGCAAATATGTCATGGTTACCGGAGTCGCATATAGGCTTTAAGGGCATTGTGGCAGAACCGTCGAGGTTAAGGTTAGGGAGCTCAACAAGTCCATTCAATGATGGTCTACCGTTGGCCAATATAATACCCCTCCTTATTTTTTATTTTCATAAAATGACAATGTTTACAATCTTGACTTCTTTATTAGAGCACTAGCAACGGCGTGTGCGCGTGCAGGTGAAAAAAGTCGCCGGGTTTGCATGCCAATGCGTGATACGTGCCCTTGTTTCACGCGATGCGTGCCCCGCACGCGCCCGTCTCGGCCAATAGTGTAGCGCGTGCGGCGCGCGAATGGGCCGAATTTTGATGTTTCTTTTTTAATTTGGCGTTATTTAATAAAAAAATTAAAATCTAGCCGTTCAACGGCTATATGCTTTTCCCTTTTTCATATCTATATATACCTTTCGTTTCATCTCATTTTTCCACCATGATTTCAATTTTTCTTCAACTTCTCTCTATATATCAATCATTTTCTCTTTCAAATTCATCTCATTTATATGGATCCATACGACGCTGGTAATTTCTTCGATGAAGATAGTTCGTCCAACGAGTGCAACAACCTTCTCGAGGTTGCTCACATGGTGGAGGCGGGTGTATTTCGTTATTTGACTGATGTGGAGGCGGCCAATCAAGTCCCTCCAGGGAAGAACGTGCACCGAGAAGTAGGATTTAGAGGGTATATTTTTTTCCTGTGTATTTCATTATTTGGTGGATGTTGAGGGCATAATTTTTTATCACTTATATAATTTTATGTTTTGATTATGTAATTTTTTATTTTAATTATGTAAATTTTTAAATTTTGATGAAATTCATATTTTTTTATTATTTGCATATAAATTTAATTACGATATATAACTATACATAATTGCAAATTATATGAAATAAGAGAATTAAAAAATAAGATGTGAGATAATGAATAGTGATAAGTGAAGGAAAATTTTAGTGTTTATGATTGTAGGTGGTAAGAGTGACGAAGGGAAAAGTAGGAGTGGGTAAATATGTATGGGGATTCATAGATTGATAGTTTCTGTGTTTTGAGGTAATCAACAAAACTCTTAATATATATTACAAGGCATGCTATCAACAAAAAATCCCCCATTGGCATGGCGATAGTTATACCTTACAATATAGGGTGAAGTAAGATTGAAATATCCTCAAGGAGTGCTAGAAAGACTCTCATTGCCCTCTCTCTCTCTCTCTGTGTCTCTCTCTTGGGTACAACCAATTGGTTTTGGTTTTGTTTTTGGGCACTCAAGGCGTGTATTTTTGTTCGTTCTGGGATTTTTGATGGAATTGATAAATGAATTTGAGCATTTTCCGCGAGTGTACGTATATTTAGTGTTAAAAAATAAAAACAATAAACTCGTGTGGAGATGAGTGGAGCCTATCAAATTGGGGCAACTGATGGTAAAGAAGAAAACCAGGGTTTCAGAATCGATGTGCATTGGGATATATAATACCATACCATGCATTTATTCTAACTATTACAAACTGGAAAGGGACAAGCATTATCTTCTTCTTCTCAGAAAGAAGATCAAACAAACAGCAACACTTTTGAAGAAATAACAACGTCGTCCATAATTTGAGTTGCTCATATGGCTCTGTGTCGCCCACACTTTGCCGGTCGATTACTTCGTCGTCGTCCGGAGTATGATTGACAATTTAAAGGTATAGAATTATCTATATTAAATAATAGTATATATATTCATTTTTATTTTAAAATTGTGATTGGAAATAAAATATGGAATATTTTACATTGGATTTCAAATAGATTGTCGACGATTTCGTGGATTTTGCCTCCAATCAAACACAACAAGAAGCTGGATTGCAGATTCTTGGAATCATGGAATGTTCCAGAAATACTCTCACATATATAAGGTGATATGTATTAATGTGCTTCATTGTCTGATAAACCAAATTATTTTACATTTATCATAATTACAGGTAGACAAAATATTCCTAGATACATGCAAGCTTTGTTATAAATGGCAATCATTAATGTTATATATATTTTCCTAAATATTTTATTATTAATTATTTCCAAAGTTCTAGCCTTTTATTTTATGTTCTTAAATAATCAGTTTCGATATTTTAACACTTTAAATTCATTTTTAACAGTATTGATACATAATTTATCCATGTTAATGTAAAAATATCAGTAAATCATCAAAGGAAAATGTGCGAACTTTATTTGACAAAAAACTAAAAATCATTAAAACGTAAGAATATGCATTTTCCTTCTTTCTTTCTTTTTATAGACAAAACTCAAAAATACTACAAGACATGCCATTTATATATCGATTGGAAATATTAAAAAAAATTGCAAATATTATTTTTTCCTCTCATCACATTGACGTATGTATGCACACATACTGTTTCAATGACAGTACAAATTAAATAAACAATGAAATATTATCTAATAATAAATGATTTTGAACGTGGGTAATTATTATTCCAAGATCTTTTGGCTTTGTCCACATAATGTCATGTAACTTCACCTCAATGTCAAGATCAAATAATTATTCTTTCTACCAATCGGACTACTTCAAAATTGTGAACTAATAAAAGATTATTTGTTCTGGAACAATTATTAACATAATAGGCTGAGTTCAAATTAATTAAATAATCAAATTGCATGTATATAAAAACAAATTTTAGTTTTTTTTTAGCTAGTCGAGTTGATATAACTTTGAACGGTTATAACTTAAAACCAATTTTGTGATTCAATTAGTTCAAGTAATAATTAGTTATCATGGGGCTAACAACTAGGACTGCTTAACTGGTTTCCAGTTATCGATTAAACTGATAACTAAATCGGAATCGGTCAGTTATCAGTTAACTGATAGCCGGAAAATTATGCATCGGTCCGGTTTCGATTTGCGTTTTGGAGAATTCTCGGTTATCGGTTATAACCGGCTGGTTACCGGTTATAATCGATAATCGGTTAAGAACCGAATTGCAATTTAATTTCTAATTAATAATTTTGCATTAATGTACCAAAAGTGTTATTAAAAAGACTTGAAATTGGACGATCAACTGTATAAATATATATTTCACGAATTGGTAAAATTGAATAATATCCAACTATTAGAATACAATCAATAAATTATAATATGTGGACAGTGGAATATTATTAGATAATTAATTTGTTGTTGTACTGTATCTAGTAGCTATATAGTTGTACGTGTTATATCTATGTGGTGGGAGGATTAAAGGATTTTGCCTTGTTTATAAATTACTCTACATATATATTGTATAATGTATATATGCATAAATAAATTTTAAATATAAATTTGTAGAAGACATCACTACAATAAAAAAATGATACGTATATTATCTTTTGTGATTCGGTTATTTGGTTAACCGAACAACCGATCGGTTTAACCGGCCAGTTATTCGGTTAACAGAATAAATGTTTCGATGCAGTTCCGGTTCTTCTCATAGGCCTTCGATCGAATCGGTTCGGTTAACCAGACGATTCGATTAAGTTCGGTTCAGATAGGAAATTAATTCGATTAGAACCAAATTCAAATTAATTCATCTCTTAGGAAATACAAAACATGGTCAAAATTATAAATATTTCGCTAAATATGAATTTCTCACTAAATTAAAGACCCGTCAAACTGTTTTGTACCCATAAATACCTAAATCTAAGTGTTCATACCAATTCTTCAAAAAAAGGAATAGTTACATTGAATGCTCGCATCTTTTTGTTCCGTCACTGCAATAAATGCGATCACTGAGAATCAAAACATTCCTTAGTCCTTACAGAAGCAGAATATTCATGATGGACAATTTGAGGGAATTAAATAAACTTGAGTAGGTCAAACAAATAATTGTAGGATATCATATTTACAACTTTTGACTGCAATAAAATGAGAGATAGGAAAGCAGTGTCCCAAATATTGGTAGCAATCTCCACAATATACATCTCTACTATACAAAATTAGGAAGATGGTATCCCTACACAACATTCTTGCCACGACAAAATTTGAGGACGTAAATTCCAGCAGCAAGGGAGCAATGCAAACAAGTATTTGACAAGCTACACTGATGAATACCACATGTCCTTGGCCAACGAGGCGGGAAACTTTGGCAAGACTGGCGATTGCGTAGAGCTTATATACCTACCTCACATGGAATGGCGATTATCAGTCTTGTTTTTGGGGGTTTGTTCCTCTTGGATCTCTTCTAGCTCCTCGTCTTCACCTCTTTGACCCGCCTGCTCCTTCCAATAAGCCACCAACTTTTTCAGTCGAGCTACTTCCTTAGATGACACGTTTTTACTAGGGTCGTTCACAATTGAACGGACTCTAGATGCGTACCTGAAGTACAGAGAACCATGGGTGTCAAGACTTAACTCCGTTTTGTGGCTTAAGCAATCAAGGTAGTTTACACAAAGATAAAATAAGCAAGTATGAGTTTGTCTATTGCTTTTTTTACTTGATGACATTTTCCTGGTTAAGTGGGGGGGGGGGGGGAGGAAGCTAGCTTACGATAAAGAGTTGTAGGT
>JAYDZE010165338.1:0-21991 GCA_034509125.1 Monilaria moniliformis | reverse complement strand
TGTGCTCGGTACATGCTCGGTAATTTCTCTATGTGCTCGTAAAATGCTCGTTAAATGGTCGATATTTTTCGAGCACTTTGGTGCTCGGTAAATTGTGTTCGCTAATCGCCGCTTTTTTTGTAGTGTGTGATTGTATGTAACTTTTCATTTAAGCACATATTTGATCATTGAAAAAATGGAATTTTAATTTAAACAAAAATTAAAAGGTGAAGTTAAATTTATAGAGTTCAAAAGTAGTGTAGAATTTTCAATTTGGTCTAATTATTGTGAATTTTGGTTCAATAATTCCTAATCGATTTTCCCATCATTAATTGGGATCGGATCCCCAACTTTAAGAATTCTTGGGAAATAGGGCGAAAACCAACATAAATTGCGCACTCCTAAAATTATTAGGATTATGTGCCCCTTAGTACCATACGAATGATCATATGTTATATTGTTATTTTTCACATCATGATTTGACTTACACTTCCTATACAGGCCCCTAATGTGACTTAGTATGATACATATGTAAGTTTACACTTACATTCTTACATACACACGTAATCGATAATAAAAATAATTAAAAAGGAAGAGATCGTTGATTTGCGAATGAACTAATGGTCGAATTTTATAAAATGGAAATTAAAACCACAAGTTTGAAAATAGAGGTGAGTGAAAGGGAGTGAAAGTCGGAATGCTAATAACCAAAAACTTGGAAAATTTTAACTATTTATATATAGAGAGAGTTGTAATCAAATGAGAATTCACTTTCTAAGATATAACTAAGACCTAATCGTAACCGCACATTTATAGGATTGGAAGGAAGATATTTTGCCACGTGTCATGTGAATAGAAATCGAAATTATTGAAACAAATCGATTTTTTATATAATTAAGGGTTATTATGTAACTTGAAATTTTCTACAAGTTTTTACACTCTCTATAATTATGGAAAAAATCGAAATATGCATAATAATATGTTTGTTGACGAATAATGCTGTATTCGTGTATTAATAATGATATTTTCTTATGCCGATAATGGTATTATGTTTTATTCTGATAATGATTCCGATTTTTATGGAAAAGATTTGATTGATTATGAATTGCGTTGTAGAAAAATCGTGAATTATGAGTGAATGATATGATTAATGATGAATAATGATGCATTCATCTACAAATAATGGTATTATCTTTTCTGCCGATAATGATATTACTTTTATTCTGATAATGATTCCGATTTTTATGGAAAAAAATCATGAGATGCATAATGATATCTTTGATGATGAATAATGATATTCGTCTACGAATAATGCTATGGAATAAATCATGAGATGTATAATGATATGTTTGATGATGAATAATGATGTATTCGTCTACAAATAATACTATTTTCTTCTACATATAATGATATCTATATTGTGATGAGATTTTTCCCTAAATCGTGGGATTTAAAGAGATCTCATGATTTTCGAATTCATGAGATTTTTTTTGTACAATTATGTCCTTTAATGATATTTGACTTCTTCTGTAATGTTGTTCCGCATGGTGTAATTCGGATCGTCCATAGCTATAATCCAACGCTTAGTTCTTAATTAAGTAGTATATGTGTATTCATAGCCTAACACACCCATATATATATGTGTGTGTGTGTTACAGAAGAGAGAGACATATACATATATATGTGTTGGAGAAATGAGAATGAGGAAAGAAGAAAGAGAGAGAAGTGGCATGATGATGAGACACTATGATTGAGTCAGGTCAATATGCAAAAGCTGCACAAATAGACTAAAATGTCCTCACATGATTTGAGGGTATTTTTGTCCCAAAAAATGGGCCCAAAAAAATACTTCAAATTATATGAGAATTTAATATAAATACCATAAATATTAATATTTTAGTTTAAATATCATAAAAATATGACTCACTTAATATAATTACCTTTTTTGTATTCCACTCTAAAAATTAAAACAAAACAATCAAAGCTGGCTGCTTGGCATCACATGTATGATGTAATCCTTCAGTCAGAATCTGAAATGCCAAAATTCAGTTATGACTTCTATCGAATGAATGTTATTTCCAAAAGGATATTATAACAGCTTGGTGTCAGTCTGTTGGAATAAACATTACTTTATGGCATATTGCAATTTTGAAGTAATTCTATTGATTGGGAAATGATGAATATCGTGCAAATTGTCATTGGAGGCCTTCTACTGTTCTACAGCTTTCTTTGGAATATACAAGTATATATATCCTTAAAAAAACAAAAATACCCTTCCAACAGTGAAGACCAAATATATATATGCCCGCTAGCGTCGGTTTATCTAGACCGGATCAGATTCCAATTCCGCGTTAGAATTTGAATAAATAGGAAAAAAGGGGGCACAAATCCACATTCTAGGGTTTGCAGAGGAAGCGTAAACATGATTGAGGTAGTGTTGAACGATCGGCTGGGGAAGAAGGTCCGGGTGAAGTGCAACGACGACGACACGATCGGCGACCTGAAGAAGCTTGTGGCGGCGCAGACGGGGACTCGCGCCGACAAGATCAGAATCCAGAAATGGTACACCGTCTACAAGGACCATATCACCCTCAAGGACTACGAGATCCACGACGGCATGGGCCTCGAGCTCTACTACAACTAGTTGCCAATCCTCAATAATCCCTCTGGTAACTCCCTATTCTCTCATATCTGATGTTGATTGGGGTCAGAATTTCGATTGTGATTTTCCTGTTTCTTGTTTGAATCTTACTGCGTTGCTGCCGTCTACGTTTATGCTAAACGTGGCATAGTTTACTAGATGCAGTACCTACTTTTTCTCTGTGCTTGTGTTGGAATTTTGGAAGCTTATCGAGCTTAGATTAGGTTAAATCTTTTCCATTGATGCATATGGAGTGTGATTTCAGTTTCAGTCCGAGGTTGTATCTAGCATTTGTTAGAGATTATTCACCAAGAGAGTTAGGGGGTGTTTGCTTTAAGTGATAGGATAGATTCATAAAATATAGGATTGAGTATTTAGAGAAATAGATGGTCAAAAAAGTTCAAAATTAATCAATCCATCAAAGTAAATGGTAGAATAGCTTGAATTCTTCTTATCTATCTATCTATCCTATCACTCAAAGTAAACCCTCCCTTTAGGGGTTCCTAGGATCATCTTAAATAGGAAGTTTAATGGGCGCCTTGCCCATGTTGGGTTCGTGATGCAGTGTTTGTTTATGCTTGAAAGATGTGGCTGATGTGTATGCTATCAAGTTGTTTTGGTCTGCTTTGCAACATATCATATCTCATCTAATCATTCTATCTCTGTTTGAAATCACATATTCATGGGTTTGGTAGTGATGTTGAATGCCAAATGACTTGGTTAGTGACTGCTTTAGAACACAGTTAACTTTGTGAATAGATGCTAGGTTTTCCTTTGTTATCACCCCTGTTTTTCCCCTCTTTGAATGAATTGCCCTGCACGCTAAACATAATTTCTTGTGCCTATGGGCAGAAATGCTTTATGAGGTATGAATGAATGATGCTTTTAGTATTTTTATCATTTAATGCTTTTGGAATGATAGTTTAACTAGTGTAATTCTTACAACTGATCACATCATTAAATAATACATTTTTTTTTTCATAATCTCACAATTTGGAAATCTATCAACTTCAAACTAAAAAGTCACTGAATGCATGCTTCATGATTTAGATGAACTTAAAATGCCCGATTAATTTCCTAAATTATTGCTCGAGCATATTGTTATTGCTCAGTTATTTTATTTTCTTGTAGGACATAATTTCAGATGTTAATTCTCTTTGCATTTGATGCCTGCAGGATGGATGGACGGCGATGAGGGATATATATTTCTCCAGCTGTCCACTTGAAGAACGAATGGAGGTTATCATCATGTATATTTTCCCTGAGCTTTTGAGGATATTACTCTTTAAAAATGTATAAATTGATGACCATGTCATGTATCTTATTATGCAAGTATTGCCCTTGAATACCTTGTATTCAATCAAGATTTAATGTGACTAGTTTGGTATCTTCTGCTGCTAGTACTATAGATGACATTTGTGATTGGCGTGTTAATTTTCATTGTTAATGATTTTCTGGCTTAGTTTTGATGTTTCTGCATTTTATTTACAGAGAGAAGTTAGTTATGCCATCGTTTCAATAGCAGTAGATAATTTTGCTTGCTATACAATTTGCTTTGTCTTAGATACTGTTTGATCTACTTCTAATCAGGCCCAAGACAAAAGGCTTATTTTGGGCCACTGGTTGTTTTGGCCCAACATCACTTTCAAGCTCTTTTTTTTTTTTTTCTTTTTCTTTTTTTTTTTCTTTCTTCTTGTTTTTTGAGTTGGGCAAGAGTTTTAAGTTAAAATTGATTATTCTTGACAACCAATTTTATTTAGAGGCCCGAAATAGCCATGCTAGTGTATTTAACTTGAATCATGGAGAATGTCCAACCACTTTTGGTAGGGGCTCCAAACATTTCTGGTAAGATTATTGAAAAATGAAACACTAGGTTTAGAAAGTAGGTGTAGTAGTTTAGAAATAAAATGCATTGATGATCATTAACTTTTCTTTGATTACTTTTAGCTTATCGAGGGACTGTAACTTTTGAAAATGGAGTAACATTGTCCTCAGTACTCATCTGAAATTTTCACGACTTTTAATTTGGTATATTGATTTATTAGGCAAATGTGCATTTAAGAACGTGAGCTATTTCCTGACAGCGTTAAAATTATACTAAAAATAATTCTAAAATACTCCCTCCGTTTTTTATTTACTACTCATAATCATCAAATCACACATATTAAGAAAATAAAAAAAAAATTATTTTTATACTTTTATTAATTATCATAATAAATACATATATATAACTAATTATCAAATTTCCAAAAATATTAAATAAATATAAAATGAGAAGAATTCATAGTTATAAACTCAATATTTAAATAAAGATATTAAATTAAATCAAATAGGACATTTATTTAAAACAAAAGAAGTATAAGGCAACAGTAAATAAAGAAGCACTTTCCACAAAATTTGAAGTTGAATTAAGTAAGCCGTTAAATTGGGGGCGGCGAGATGTATGGTGATACGATATTTTGGTGACTCCGCTTTTTTAGCTTAGTTTTTGGCGATGAATGACGACAAAAACAAACGATAGATGGAATGAAGCCCAGTTCAAATGAATCGTGGCCGTCCACATAAGATCGAGATGGGCGTTATCGCGACAGTGGTTTATCATTGACAGTGACGGAACAAAGGGGGGTGAATTTGAAATATCCAATTAAAAAAGGGGAGATATGGGGTCCACCGCACGGCTGAGTAACGTCATCATATCTCTGTCGCTATTGGTTGTTTTGACTTATAGTTGGCCCCACTCTTTCCTCCATTGCTATGGGACAAAAAAACCCAACATTAGCTTTATTTTTATTTTTATAATATAATATAAATTCTTACATGTAACTATTTCACTTTCCTAGTGATTGTGTGTGTGTTTTTCAACATGAATAAATAGTTGATGGGTATTAATTTACATATTAATCTCTTTAGCATATGTTGATATTACTATATTAAATACAATTCCATACTTATTGGTCAAACTGAATAACTTTCTAATATCATATTTCCCTTAATAATTAATTTGGGCATATCGTAATTACATGTCATTAAACATAGTACTGTAATGAAACGATTACAAAAGTAATGTTATAATTGTAAAAAAAATGTGGTTTACTTGGTGCGCACAAAAATTAACGATCCTAGGTTTCCATGGACACAAAAAAAAAGGTGGAATATCCTAAAAATGGAGTAGTTAAATTAATCCTATAAAATATTAATTTAAAATGTGGGAGATATTTTTTTTTTGTTTTTTTGTTTTTGGTTTTTTTTTTTTTAAATGGGGAAGTCTTTATTCTGAGAAAATTGATGGCAATGAAGATAAGCTCAAAACAACAGCTTCTCCCATGCCTGATTTTAGGGGATACTACAATGTCATCTCTCTGGATTTCTTGGATCTTGAGCACAAAACCATAACTTTTCTGGTCAAAGATGAAAACACTTTTATTAATTTCAGAGCTTTTTGTTCTTGATTCATATCTTTTACATTTTAATTTTTGATCATATATCGGGCGGGTTCCATTTTTTCAAAGATTCTTGAATTTTGGAGTGCTCATTTCATTTGGTTTCAAACCATTCTAGCTGTCAACTTCTTGTGATCCAAGGGTCAGGATGTACCTTCTATTTTATTTATGTATTTTTTTGCCCCACTTGTTAGAGAATCTTGGTCAAATTTGGTGGATCATACCATGATTCCTAGCACATACAATAATCCCATGAATCATTTGTAAGAGGGTTAGATCCCATCTAATTAAACATTATGCAAGAGGATTAGCTTCCTTGGTCTGCTATGATCACTTTGAACTTTTATAACAAGTGTGTTATCTTAAATCCACCGACTAATTTGTAATAGGTATTGATCACGTTGGTAGAATTTCTTTACAACATTTGTTTGATCTCTTTTTCATCCCTCTATTGCCGCGGTCCTAGGAATCTCCTTGGACTTTTCGATTGTGCTCCCACTCAGGTATGCATGAGTTCTTTATTTATAATATTGCATTTTTTGGCAAAAAATTTCATCCCATGGATCATTTGTAACAATATTTTTCATTTATTTTCATAATTAGCTTATCTATTGTACATATACTCTGCATGTTCAATGAATATATTATCAATATGTACATGATAATATTATATGGTGAATTCTCGACTTTTAAGAGTGACTGTAAATTATCAAAGCATATGCACAAAAAATCATTTGACGAGGACTTTTACACAATAATCGGCATAAAGTGCCAATAATTTAATATTCTTTAATAAAAAAACAAAAATTTGCTTCTTAGGGACTAAAAAGCACCCCTTGTCCCTGCCTCGATCCACTAGTAAGCCTAGTATATACATCACAAACACAGGTAATATGATTAATATTATAATCATATGTTATCTACAATTTATAATTTGTAGCTTATCTACGTCCAGTTGTAGATCAATGCTATGGAAGTTAGTGATTCTTTTCTTTTCCTCAATTAATGTTTGGAACTGAAAACAAAGGGAGAAAATATTGGGACGAATCCCAAAGAGTTTGCTTGAAATCATAGTTTGGTAATTGTCGTTGTCCCCTCTACTCTCACTCCACCTTCTCAATTGCATATTTCATATATTTTTTTGAGTGATGCCATTCAGCCTGATCATAATTCTAAATTTGTTAGAGGCTAGTGATAAATGTACATAAGTTATATATATATATATATATATGAGTTTTTTAGATATTTAATATTTAAATTAGTTTATAAATATTATCTAATTTAAAATAAATTAATATATATTACATATTTATCTTTTTGCAATAGTTTAGGAAAAAATTAATTTTTCCAAATTAGATATTTGAAGATTTATGAAAAGATTAACTTTTTCATTAGATATTTATATATTTATCCCCAAATTAATTTTGTGTCATTGTTTAGAGAATCTATTAAACAATTTTTTCAATCATATCTTTGAAAATATAATAGGAGCAATTTAATAAAAATAATAAAAATAATAATAAAATTAATCTAAATAAAATCAATTTAATTCAATTTAAAATGTAGAGATATTATATATGTACAATTTATGTACATTTATCTTTTTCCTTAGTTTAAAACCAGTTTTTTAATGGTTAATTTGTAAAATATTTAATTAAGCTAAAACGCATAACTTTTTTCAATGACTATTATGTCCTTAACTTAGAATCTATCAATATTATGGTCCATATATATTCTCTGACCAGTTTTGACAAAAAAGTATAATACTTCTGTTTATCAATAATTTGAAATCTAAAATTTGAGTTTTAGTTTGCAAAGTTGAATTTAAAAAGGAAATAAGAATAATAAATCAAGACCCTCACCCAAACCCGTCGCCTTCCTTCTGCAACACATACGGCTCGTGCCGCCGGCGGATGAGCGTCATAGCCATCTGCATCGCCAGCGCCGTCAATTTCAAATCCACAAACAGAAATTAAATCCCCCCCCCCCCCCCGCACCCTCCCAAATTCCCAATCCTATCGCCACTCTGCTATAAAAACGAGCTCGCAGTTGAACGAGCGTTGTCGTCTCGTCGCTGTCGAGTGTGAATAGGCTTTAAGCCAACAATTTTCGACTGACACGTGGGAGGCTGCGTGCGGAGAGAGGGACTCGGCACGACGGAGAGAGTATTATTATTATTATCAATCATTATTTTGTTGTATACATTGTAGTACCATGACACAATTTTATTATGTTTTTCAATAATAAGTATTGAGATGTGATATTACATAAATTTTAAAAATTATCAATAATTTATAATATTAAACTATTAGAGTCAGGGACGGTATTGGCAGGTGATTTCAATTTTTTCTTTTTTAGATTTTTAACTTTTTTATTTATTAAACTTTTAGAAGTTAAATTATTGGTAAATATTAGTATATACAATAATAATAGTAAGATATTTTAATTTTTTGCCATTTAACATATTTTGGTGGGAAGAATGAAAGAAAAATAAATTAAAACTCATGATTTTTCTCTGAAATTGATAGAAGGGTAGTTATTAAAAGTATAGAAACAGTAAATAAAATAAATAATTAATTATTATCTTTTGATACATATTTTACTGAAATACCTTTTCATGGCCAATCATAGCATAGCTTTATTAGTTTTTTTTAGCTATTGGACTCATTGGTGCTAACACATTTTTATTTAATTGTTTCACTAAATAGTGCATCCAGTTGTTAGCATTAAAACCTTTCAAAAAAAGACGTTAGCATTAAAAAATGATGGGATTAACAAGTCTTTGTTTGTCTGTTGACAGAAAAATTAACATATTGATACCATCGTACCAAAGCATTCGTCATGGTCGAAATATAGCCTGATATTTAATATTATATTTCATCTTTTTTTTTGGAAGTGAAATTATACAACTCACAACTATGATAGTTAACGACAATTATACATTACCAATGAGGTGAATGTCAAATTACAAGACTAGCCTGTAATCTATTTTCACGATTTGCATAAAATGAAGTTTCAAATAATAGGTAACCTAGCATTCAGACCCAAAATGTACAAACACCAAGATTGAAGTAAATTTAAAATTAGCACAAAAGTAAAGGGCGTGGTCGATTATTATATGGATTACACGTTCACTAACAACTTTGGTGTAAGTGTCATGATTAATGAGTCCAAAATCAAAGGGTGCATTAATGTTAATTGGGTGAAAGAAAAGTTAGTCAAAGAGGGCAGTTATTAATGTTAGAGATGCCGCGTTAAGCACTATTATGACTCGAGCAACAAGGCGGCGAGAGGAGTGGAAACACACACATGACATGACCATCACCATCACCATCATTATCATAATCATACATTTAGCAACCAATTTGGTTTCTTGTCTTAACCGTGCCCCACACCTCACGTGTGAAATAAAATAAAAACCCCCAAAATTGTTTTCTTTTGTTGGATCACTTGTGCTTTTCACAACTTTGAAACATTTCATTATAATAACTTTGTCTTGCTGCACTTTTGGTTTGTGGGGATTGTCAAACACCACCATCCATTATGCCCCTTTTACTTAATAAGTGTTGTAAGAAACTAATTTGCCAAAATTATTAATAAAACAATAATTTAGAAAGAGAGGCTCTTTAGTCTCATCTATATGAATATTTGTAGCCTACAAATCCAAAGAGAGGCAATGATGCAAACTGCATAACCATTTTTGGATCAAGAAACGAAGATTTGGCTAGATAGATGATAACCATACAAATTAATCAAGCAAAAGGAGAAAGAGCTATAGGTGAACATGTGACATAATAAGATCATAAAAATATAGCAGCCAGCATAGTAGACTTGATTGGGCTAGAGCATAAACACAGAATCCACACCATTGACTAGAATGATGTTATAGACAACACATTTAGCTAGAACTTCACATTATTGAAGTTTCCATAATACATAATGGGACAACTAAGATACAATACTAGAACTAAAAATGGAGATGAATAAACCAGAACCTCGCCTATTCTGCCATGGTTTCCAAGATGCTTCGACTACGCGAATATGCTGAGGGGCCCTGCCTGGTTAGAGGAATCTAGTCCGCGCTCCGCGGTTGGCAAACCAGTAATAAATGTCCTGCGATACATAGTAAGAGATCTTTCAGTTTGGCCAGCTTCTTCCGTTACTGGCATATATTATTATTGATTTTTTTATATGAGAAGCAATCACAACAAATGCAATAAAATTTTGACAACCTTTAACAGAAAACTACAGGTCAGAGATTTAAAAAAATAAAAATTACAGGTAAGAGATAAGTAATTACCTCTCGGTGTTGTTATTGCTTGGTTTCATAAGAATAGTCAATCTTTTGGCAGTCTTCATGAACTCACTGCAGTATCAAATATAGCACAAAGGTGCAACAAGTGAAAAATTATAACATCACGGCTATTGCAAAAGAGTTGTTTTACCTGAATGGTTCATCTCCAGCTTGTTTGACAGCACCTGCTGCATCACGGTAGTACACATGGCTCAGCATTTCCGATCTTTCAATTCCAAACATGTCCTCTAGCCTTTTGTATAGCTCTTCATATGATCCAAGAACAGATAGATCAAGGGTTCGACCAACATCTTCCGACTCCAAGAACACCTTGCAATGACCAGTATCTAAGCTAAGATCAGATGCATGGTAGCCTTGTTTCCACAAGAACTGGCTAGCAGAAAAATTCTTTGGAAGATCTTCACGGTCAAGAGCAAAACTTCCAGTCTTCCATGGTGTCCCACCAGTGGAGATCTTTTCTTCTGTTACTTTAGAAGCTACTTCACTGGTGCAGTCGTTAGACATCTGCTGCTCAGTGAGTATTGGTTGACCAAAGAGTACAAACCTAGGTGTCTTGACATCATCAGTTTTCTCTGACTTTTGAGTAGCACTTCCCATGCTTAATAGGCAAGATATATTTTCGTTACTATCCACATGGCTCCTAGCCAACCTATTTGGTATTTTAGCATGAGGATCAAGTCGCAGGAAACTGGGTGGTAACAGTCCCATCTGCAGTTTGTTGCTGAGGTGGAAATCCGACAATGGGATTCCCATTTGAGCATGCCTGGCTCCCTGTATGCCTGCAGTTATGTTGTCAGATGGACACAAGGGACTGCTTGGACCTAGGGGGGTGCCTGAAAAAGACGGCATTGGAAATTGGCCGTCTAGTGAAAAGTCTGGGTGTTGCGGCAAACGCAACTTCTTTCTTGGTGGCGAGAAGGGCGATAGATGGAGGATTGTTGGCATATTTGAGACTATCTCAACAAGCCAAGGGCTGACACATTTCACGTTTTGCAATAGATCAGGTTCATCCCATGTTACCTGCAACATTTCAGTGCAAGAAAAACGTAAGAACAAAAGGAAAGCAGAATAAGTCTGAAAGAACTAAAAGTACCAACTGGAAGAACAGAGAATATATTTGCAGAATCTACTGAAAATACCAGCCCCATTATATCAGCTCCAGAGTGTATTAATTTACTTTTTTATTAGATGCCACTGATGCTATAGCATGTTGGATAATAGCCAAGAGCGTAATGAGCACGTGATTGCAGAAAAAATGATCGCAAATGCTAACTAAAAATTAACAGATCCATTACGTTCGCGAAAAGAAAACACATGTT
Source organism: Monilaria moniliformis (assembly GCA_034509125.1). Taxonomy (NCBI): domain Eukaryota; kingdom Viridiplantae; phylum Streptophyta; class Magnoliopsida; order Caryophyllales; family Aizoaceae; genus Monilaria; species Monilaria moniliformis. Next base: position 10,297 of record JAYDZE010165338.1, on the reverse strand, counting down.
CTATCGTAAGCAATTGCAAACATATGTTTAGCATGATTTTCAAACTAGTTTTGACATTATCTTTCATTAAGATTCAAGAATGATAAATCTAGTTCTAATAGCACAATGAACTCCCAAAACATAACATGGAGATTACTAGCACTTAAGGAAATAGGCAGTTGAACAAATGACAGGTGAACGTTTGGACAAAATCAAATTGAATAAGATATAGGAAAAACACGAGGGTTGTCTATTCTATTTTCCAATTTACAATAATAAGGAGCTGTGAATCACCTGAAGCAGTCTCCAAGGCGAATTAGGCCAACGGAGGGGGTCAACAACTTGAACAGAAGCAGTAGTTCCCATAAACCAGCTAATCCGAGAAGAGTCCTCAGTTTCAAATGGCATCTTGAACCTCATTCCAGCACACCACTGTAACCTCATGGCGGCACTCACAGATGATGCCCTCACGCAGAACTCTGGCGTGCTCGCCCGCGGATAATAGACCACCTCAAAAGGCTGGCCGTTGGCCGCCAGGAAGGTGGCCTCAACAACCGACTCAGGCCTCACTTTCCCCTTCTCTCTCAGATTCCCACTACCAACTCTGTGCATCAGCCTGCTCTCATCCTCCTTCAAGAAAGACGAGAATCCGAAATTCCCTGCACCACTAGAGTTCCACCCGGACGAGGGCTCATTCCCAACTCCGCTCCTCTTAGCCCTCCGGATTCCCACGCAAAGATCCCCGTGCTCGGCCCTCAAGAACACGATCGAATCTCCGGCCACCAGCTTCTTCTGATTCACAAAAGTACTCCATCCAGTAGTCAGCAAATGCCTCCTCGGCGTCCCTCTGTAGATGTGCCGAAACTTCCAAGTCTCGCCGTGAACATCCTTGGCAATCACATTCTGCACGGGAGGATCGGCCGAGTAATCCAGTCGAGGGAAAATCGTCTCAGCGCAGTAACGAGGAACGGAGAATCCTCCGCCGTTGTTAGCATCGGATTGCGTCAGCGTCTTCGCGAAAGAAGTAGGTTTCTCATTAGACGCAGATCCGTTGTTTCCCGGAACTTCATTGTCATCGAAACCGTGCTCGTTCTTCCCTACTGGAATCAGCCTAATCTTGCCATAAACCTCGTCGGTGTCGGGCTCGGCTAAATATTTCACGGCGGCGACACGGCAGAGGATCATCGGCGGGAATTTCGGCAAAGCGCCGAAATCGACAGTAGTGAGTGTGTGCTCTGCGTGGCCCTGCGGGAAATAGAAGACCTTCGAGTTCACCGGCGGCATTTGGACCATGCCTCCGGCGCACGCGTGCCACAGCTCTGAGTCCAAGCTCCTCTCTCCCACCTCTTTCATGACTTTCTCTCTCTATCTTGTCAATCGAGAACTGCAATTTCTTCGTTTAATTAAACTATGCTTTCACAATCCTGTTCAATAAATGCTGCAAGTAATTGAAAGAGAGCAATAATTCAGGGGAAATCAATAAAAAAATGAATGAATCATTACATATTTATAATTGATTAATTCATTCCACAAGGAAAAGGACAAGATCTAAAGCAATTACCTCTTACAACCGAACATCACAGCAACAGTTGTTCATCCAAAAGTGTTATGGATACTGATACAGAGTCAATTTGTATACTGACCTCCGAAGATTTCTCACCCCGACTGCGTGTAAACGAACACAGCGTATGCACACACCTCTGTTTATGGATTTTTGTGAAGCAGAGAGAGAAACAAATGAAAAAAGAAATCCGCAACCGTTGATCCAGAAATCGACGATACAAAATGCTAGTGATTTACGAATCTGGCTCCGAAAAAGCAGAAAAAAAACAAAAGAAATGTGACTACGAACACCACCAAAACATCGCCCCGTAAATCGTTGATTTCTTCACCGGCAGTTGACGGAAAACGTCGCCCTCAACAATATTTGCACAGCAAATTTTGCGTTCTCTCTCTCTCTCTCTCTCAAGCCATGAGGGAGAGCAAAAACAACGGCGTCCGAGAAGGATACAAAGGTAAAGTTAGAAGGCGAGAGAACAGTGAGTGGGTTGACATGGATTTATTGTTGGTTTTGTGATTATCCTCTGTCTTTCTCTCTCATCCTACCCCCTCTCTCTCACTGTACTAGTAATCTCCACGCACCATACTCCATACAATAGGGGACAATTACATTAATTGCCTTTTTATTTAATTCAACACTTAATAATGCACTCCTATTATTTCATTTTTCTTTCAGCTTTTCGGAATTTGCTTATGCTGTCAACTAAGTAAGTAAGTCATGTTTTTATAAATGTCACATTAATTAACTACGTTACATATATCTATCGCTCATTTAATTACCTACTTTGCTATTGCTCCTTATCAAGCAAATTTCTGATAAATACTTACTCATTTTCAATTATGTAATTTACTATAAACTACAAATATTTTCGGTGAAAGAAAATTGAGTGAGAAAAAAAAGTGTTGGGGAGCGAGGGGAAGGAGTAGTTGAGAAAATATCGTGAAGGGGAGAAGATATCGCGAGATATTAGGACATAGACTTTAGACTGATGGTAGCGAACTGTACGGGTTCTGAGCGGACTGGTCATTTTTTTTAGTTGACAGATTTAACCCGGGCGGGCCTTCAAAAATCCAAATTCTCATTGTCCATTACTGCTTTTCACCATGGTTAAACTGTCTACACTACACGTAGTTTCCAGTTTTGACTCAATGTGCCACCTTGCTAAACGCGAACTCCACGCGCGTCACTCTACTCTCTACTCAATTTCTATTGTAATGAATTATGTTTTCTTTTCAATTGAAAAATATTATTTATATTGAGGATGAAATTGCACAAATGACATGAAAATATTTTTTTATAGGGTGTGTTTAGTAGAATGAATTTAGAATTGTATTTATACTTTTATAAAATTTATTTTAAAATTATAATATTCTAATTCAATTTTAAATTTTTTGTTTGGTAAACTTAAGTAATTGATATATAATTGTATTGTAATTGTAAATTTTTTGTTTGGTAAGTCAAAAAAATTAACCAAAATTTGACATTAACTTTAAATTGAATAGTTTATTTTATTTTTTATTTATATATATTATGTAGCATTTAGAGTATGCGTATTATTTATTTATTTTATAAATCTGACACTAAACAAATTTATGATACTAAATACATCCTTCTATAAATATGACATACATTATGTATTTTATATAATTCAAATACTTATCTGTAGGCATTAATATACGGTTAGTTTAGTAGAAAATTAAATCGAAAAAACCAAATAATTGTAAATACATCAAATGAATAAATATGTTTTGTTTTTCTAAAAATCTCTGAAGAACAAATCATAAAAATTATAAATGAAGTAACTAAAAATTGGATACAGTTTGAAAATTAGATGCTAAGAAAAACTTAGAGAGAGAGGAAATAGTGGTGTGTGTGTGTATGAGAGAGAGAGAGATAAATGGTGTGTGTGTGTGTGAGAGAGAGAGAGAGAGTGTGTGTGTGTGTGAGAGAGAGAGAGTGTGCGCTTGTGTGTGTGAGAGAGGGGATGGGGTGAAATAGAGAGAGAGAGAAAAATAAAATGAGGGTGTGTGTGAGAGAGAGCACACATTAGGAATATGGAATTCTAAATATTTATTTTAGCTATGGAATTTAAATTATGAAATTTGAGGATTTGGAATTATAATTCAATTTCAAATCCAAATATTTTCGTGGTACGAAATAATGAATTTGGAATTGGTGGCTCTAATTCCAAATCCAAACCCTCAATTCCATGGTACCAAACACACCCATATAGAATTCTGTGTGTGTTAACACTTGACGACTTTGATTGGTTGATTGACATTGTATCAAATATAAATTGTGGTGCTAGTCATATTACAATCAATGCATAAATAAATTATCTATTTTTTTTAAAGATTAATTATTTATGAATACACAAATTATAATTAAATTTGGATTTGAAATATTTTTTTTTCAAACAATACATGAACTTTTGTTTTTTTGGAGTTTGGTAGGAGTCCAAATTTTATTGGTCAATAACTCAGTTCTCTAGAGTCTGATGTGAAATTCGAAGGTACCATTGAAAAACTCATGATGGTAGTTTCTATGGTACTTATACTATTGGTTTTGCTACTAAAAGTGGTCATAGAATGACACGAAAGTAATTGTCACGAAACTTTATCGTTTCTTCTTGTCGGAATTTGAATTTTGTACAATGTATCATTATAAAAGTATCGTTGAGACCTTTCCAGCGTCACCTTCGACAAATCAGACTCTGCAAAATCGAGTTATTGGCCAACGAAATTTGAACTCGTGACAATTTTAAAAAATAAAAAAATTCGTTCATTTTTTGAGCAAAAATAGAGTTGGTTAAAGACAAAATTTTAGCCAATTAACATTTTTTAAAATACAAAACTAGTTTCAAAATTGGATAATGAATTTTTTTCATTGTGGTATTATTCCTAACCTAAATTTTATTATGATCTAGTGAGCTTTAAGAATTAAGGAAAAACAATGTAATATCTAAATTAATACTTCATCCGTTCTGTTTGACTTGAATCATTTTTTTCGGCTTGGTTTTTTAGAAGAGTAAAATTAAATGTAAAAATTTGTGACCTACATATTTAATATAGAGTAAATTAATTGTTAAAAGAAGAAACATGCCAAATCAAGTAATACAATTGAAAAAAAAATACATGTCAAATCAAGTGAGATTCTAAAAGAAATAAAGACAAAGCCAAAAAGAACATAAAGAGTAACATTTGGACAAAATATCTCAAATTATATATAATTGTTATTATATCCCGAGACTAACTAAAGTTTCTCAATATTCAGTAAAAATTATAAAGCTGGTTAGAAATTATTATATTTTTCAAAATTTTAGGCAGCGAAATGAAATTGCATTGATGCTAGCTTATTTTTAATATATTTTTGTTAAAACCACGTTAGCATAAGAGGAGTTTCATAATGGAAGATCTAAAATACTAAAATTTTATTTGAATTAAATAATAATTAAATGTATCAATTACAACAAAATGCAAAATTAATGGAGATGTAGGACTACCCGATAGTCAAATATTATGTATAGTCTATTAATATTTGATATCTTCAAATGGATTAGAGAGGAGAGTGAATGAAATTGAGAGAATGAGAGAGACAGAGATATCCCAGCCGCAGCTTTTAGGAAGTTTGATTTTTTTTTTTCTTTTTTCTTTTAGTGGAGATTAATGAAGAATAACCCAACCTATGCTTCCATTACAATGGGTTTTTCAAACCCATAAATCCAACTTTTAGGTTTTTCTATATTGGATAAAGTTTGAGGGGGATTTTGGGAGTGGGTTTTTGGGCTACGGTAGCATATTTGTTACCGAGTTTTCGTCTTGCGATTGGCCCCACCGAGGAAGAGAGGGCACGCACCGTGAAATGCAAGCGGCACGCTCACTGTGCGATTGGGTGTGCCGCTCGGCCGACATTCACATGTTTTTTTTCTTCTTTTGTTTCCTTTTTCTTTTTGTTTAATCATTTTAATTTTTTTTCTTTTACTTTTTCCAATCAAATTCGATTGGTTACCCTTTCAATTTATATATATTCTTAATGTTAAAAATAATTTATTCATTTAATTATTTTAATTTTATTAAAATGAAATTATAAATATAAAAAATAAGATAAATAAATTTTATATACGTGTGTGCGCGCACGCGTGTGCGTGTAGATATGTGGGGTACACAGAATAATGTATTTGGGATATTCTATAGTAGAGGAAAGTTTCAGATTTTTCAAATTGAGTAGTTGCTGACATGACATATGTGATGAGTTTTTGGATTTTTCTATAGTATATGCCCTAATAATATGGGTAATAATTAAGCTATCAATAATACTTATATGTTGGTGCTGTCACTTGAGAAAATTGAATAAAAAGTGATTGCATATTTAATTTTTTATTAAAATATAGTGGCCTTCTTATGATTTTATTTAATTTTGGCGGTAAGTGGCAAATTTTTTCTGCTTACTAAAAAAGGAAATAAGAAATGTAACCAACCAGAAAAACTAGAAGGAGCTAGGGATGCCCAAAAAAATTGTAACCGGCGGTTTCAACCGAAACCGTCGGTTTTCATACCGGAACCGGCCGCCGGCGGTTCAACCGAAACCGTGTAACCGGTTGCAGCGATTCGGTTCCGGTTCCACGCATAAGAAACCGAAACCGGCGGTTGAACAAGCGATTCTGCGTTTCGAACCGCCGGTTCGGCGGTGACAACTAGGGGGTAGGGGTGCAGGGTAGGGGGTAGGGTAGGTGTCAAAAAACCGGAGGTTTCTGCGTCAAAACCGACGGTTTTGCCCGGAACCTGCCGAATTTTTTATTTTTTTCAAATTTCAAATTTCAAATTTTAAAATTTTCCCACTCATTTTCATCTATAAATACCTCCATCATCCCTCATTTCTACCCACTCTTCTTGTGTTAACAAGAATTTTCACTTCTCCATCTCTAATTTCTCTCTATTTGTACAAATTGTGCTTATTTACTTACTTGTTTGCTTAGTTGCTATCAATTATATTCATTCACACACACATTCAAACTATTTCCTTCATACAACATGTCTTCTTCTTCTCACACCTCTTGTATTAACAAGAATTCTCTTTTTTCAACCTCCAATTTCTCTCATCTCTATGACTCTACCTCATATTTCTCTCATTTCTATCTCCATCATCCTCATTCTATGCTTCTAGCTCACTACTCTTATGTTAACAAGAATTCACAGTTTTCTAAGAACACTTGATCGAGCACATTCTAAATATTATTGCAGTATTAACAAGCTTAGCAAGTTAGCAATTGCCCCAAATATTACTACATAATTTCTCTTATTCATTAGATCCAAATTGAAAATTAGGTGGTGTTTGTAGTCTTCTAGATTGTTATTATGAAACTTTACAATATTTACCTCTTACGAACTTAGCCCATTTTAGTTTAGATTTTGGAATTTCATTAGATTTAGATCTTCATAACGTAGAACAAGTTAAATATGACTTAGCAACATGTCGACAAGAAACATGTGGAGAGCTCAAGAACCGGATTGGGTTCTTCGTGTGGAGAGCGACGTTGAAGAATTCATGGAATCCGAAGCCGAATAGTTATGTCAAGGTAAGAGAACTATAAGGGCTTTGATTCCTCAATGAGGACACGTAGGCAACTAAATTTAAATTGTTAAAGTCTAACTTTAAGAATTTAAATTGAGCTCAAGCCCTTTTCTTTTTTATCTTTTTTCCCCCTTAGAGTCTTAGACTTTGTATTTTATATTTTGTAGTAATGTAATGTAATTTGACTTTGTTGCTATGTGTAAACTTGTAGTAAGTTTGATTGTAATTTTTATTTTGTAATTGCAACTTGTTAATTTTAATACTTTAAAAAAAACTTCAACTTTGTATTTTATTATTTGTACAATTGTACTTGTATTTGTAAATGTAATGTAAACATATACATTTTGAATAATCAATAAATAGTTATAGTTGCAATTTACAAATGTATTTGTTATACTTAAATTTATCTAAGTTGTCCTCATATTAAAAAAAAATGAAAAACCGGAATCGGCGCAAAAATCGGCGGTTTTGAACCGGAACCGGCGGTTTCCGGTCCAAAACCAAAACAGTATCCTGGCTACACAGTTCAGTTCCAGTTCATCCCCCTCGGAATTGGAACCGGAACCGGCGGTTTCGGAATCGTGAACACCCCTAGACTAAGCCAAACTAAACACGACAAATTCGACACAAAAAAAGGTGTGAAGATGAAGAGTGCACGATTTACCCGTTATGCACGTATCCAACCTATTCTTCGATCACAAACGGCAAAAATTCACACATCTTCTCCTACCATTAAATTCCACAATCAGAAGGAGACGACAATGTGTTTGTGTGTGTGCGTGAGAGAGTTTGATGAGTACAGAATTGCGATTGCAGAGAGCGACTTGGCCGAAGAAGCACGGCGGTCGGAAGAGGCATGTTTGGGGGTTAAGTTGACGACGTTGTTCTACATGAAGTCGTTGCTCCGACGAGAGTGTGCTAAGCGGAAACGTCCGATTGAAGAGGAGGGCGAGCTAGTAAATTCACCCCCCCACCTTCTAATACAAAAGGACGAAGCAACAAATGAAGGAAAGAGTGTGTCTGCCATTTTTCAAACTCAAACGACAAAATCTACTAAATTTTATTCTTCATATTTGTAAAATGTCCTTATCTAAATTTAATTTTAGCTCATCATTTAAAGCGTTAACTCGAAAATGTCTCACCGTTTATGAAATTACCATTAGGTATCTAACGTTTCGTTTTCGAAAATAAAATGTCCAGCAAAAAATTTCCAGGGACCGTGTTTTTTAGGGGTAAATACATATTTAGTATAAAATGTTTCACTCATGTTTCATATTGATACAAAAAGTTTCAAGTTTGCATAAGTCATCCAAAAATTTTCTATCGTATTTCAGTTTAATACATTCCGTCAATTACGATTAAACGTCATTAAGTGGACTACATACGTGGCATTCGAGCATGTACATGGCATCTGAGTAACACCTCCAACTTTCGGTGTATATACATCATTCATACAAAATGTTTTACCAGTGTTTCATATTGGTACAAAAAGTTTTCACCGCTTAAATTTGTGCAGAGTTAAAACTTTTTGTACCAATATGAAACACTGGCGAAACATTTTTTAAGAATGATGTATATACACCAAAAGTTGGGGGTGTGACTCGGATGCCACGTACACGCTCGAATGCCACGTATGCAGTCCACTTAACGACGTTTAGTCGTAATTGGCGGAATGTAATAAACTGGAATACGATAGAAACATTTTGTATGACGTATGCAAACTTGAAACTTTTTGTAACAATATGAAATATGAGTGAAACATTTTGTACTAAATATGTATTTACCCCTGTTTTCGACGTAGCAGCCAGATGTACATGTTGGCTTCTCTACATAGCGAAAACAACGTCATTCAATCTCTCTCTTATCAATCTTTCTCTACAATTTTTATCATCTCTCATTTCTTACAATTTCCGGCCAACACCATCGTCGTGACAGAAGCAGCGCTCTTCTCCGGCCAATAACAGTAGCCCCCACCACCATCGTCTTCCTTCTCTCTTGCCTCGCCTGATTTCTCTTTCTCTCATCTTTCTCTCGCCTGGCATTCTCCCTCTTTGTGAAAACACCACCACAGGCCACCACCGTCGTGACCATCTTTACCATTTTTCTTTCGTCTTAAGCAGCCAAACACAATTGCTCTACCATCTTACCAATTCATCCAGACGGCGATAGCAAAGAGTCATCGCACACGGCTCTCCTTCCTCCAGCCTAGACACAGTAGTTGCAGCTCCTCGACTCAAAACCAGTCACACTTTCTACTCAACACACACATCACCACACCACTCGATTCAAAACATCGACAACAACAGGCCAACCTTCTACCCTACATACATCGTAGCCACACCTCGAGCCCACAACCGAGCCTAACTCGACCAAAACCAAATTCGGTTTATTCGAAGCCCTAAGATGCGTGAGAGAGAAATTGCAAAGGGAAATTGAGAAGAGAGAGACGGAACGACGACGTTTTGATCTTTCGAATTCCATGTCATCTGAATAAAGCCATGTAGAGAAGCCAACATGTACATCCGATTGCCACGTCAAAAACTCGGTTGCCAGAAGAAAAAAAATTAGGGGCATTTTATTCCCGAAAATGAAACGTTGGATACCTATCGGTAATTACATAAACAGTGGGATATTTTCAAATAAACACTCCAAATAATAGGACAAAATCAATCATTTACCCTATATTAGAATACATTGTCCAAAGTCCTATATTTCGACTAATAACTACTAGTGACCTGTCTCAATTGTAATTAGGTTTTGTTGTACTCTAGTATATCTCTAAGAGCAAATAATACAAAGTCATTAGACTCAGATATCTATGTAAAATTTCATCAAGGATTCAAGATTTCTAAAATAAAAGGAAAATTAAAATGATTATTTATTGATTCTATCACGTCCACTTAGCATGCTAATGCTTATCCAATCCCTTGAAGTGAAGAGGGACTCATTTATATATAAAGGAGATAACGGAGATAACAGATATACCGTAAGATTAGAAGTTCCTCACTTAAGAGAATTTGGAATGAGATCAATCATGTACAAAGACATTTGTCTCTTTTATGATAGAAGTCGAGATATGATATTTGTTGGGCTATTTGCAAATATTGTCCTTTATTAAATTTAGTCCAACATATTTAATCCTATAAATCTATCATTACATACATGTATGCTGAGTTCATTGGATAG
>JAYDZE010165227.1:0-21997 GCA_034509125.1 Monilaria moniliformis | reverse complement strand
AGACGACGATTGAAAGGACGATTTGTAGTGTTTTGAGTGAAGATGATGATTGGTATTCAAAATGAATTATGGAATAAGATCGTGGGATTTGTTTAGATTGGTCAATCCCATGATTTTAGGGTCTTTCCTTAAATCATGTGATTTTGTTTACAATTATACCTATTTGCTGATAATTTCGTAACTGTATGCTGATATAGACGTGCAGTAAATCTGAGCCGTTAATTTCTTAATCTAGTGATTCATATATAGTCTTAGTTAAGCATCTAAAAGGGTAGTTTTCACACTTATATTTCCCCTATCTATATATATATATGCATGGCAATTCATCAAGCATATTCTGGGCACGTAGCAATATAAAACAGAGGCAATTTTGGGTTTTTGTAAGCTATCTGTTTCATTAGCGAAAGTATGTTGGCACTTCCGACGTAAAGCTTGAATCTTGCGCCATGGGATGAATAGAGAAGATTGTTGCTTAATGAATGAAGATAAATAATAATGACGGTGGATAGCTAGTTATACAAGGGTATTATGGTCAGTATTTATTAATTCTTTCTTTTCTTCTTATGAAGCAAAAAATCTAATCTCGAGTGCGGTTGCCCAAATGCTCGATTACAATTTTCCCGCCAAACAAGATATTCGCCGGCTTCTGTATAAAGAGTCGATTTTCCTTTTTTCTTCACGTTGTGCTTGCTGCTTAGCTTTCGTTTAGTTTTCAACTTCTAGGGTTCCGTATCATTGTATCTTCCCCAAATTCACGAGGATTGAAGCTGAACTCGCCGTCGAGGAATCATGAGCGCCGTCAACTTGAAAGACGTCACCGTTTTGGGCAATCCGGCTCCATTCGTCGACCCTTTCCAATTCGAGATTTCCTACGAGTGTTTGACTCCCCTTGAAGACGGTATAGCAGTTTTCGAATATTGCGAGTTTGTTTTCTCTATTTTTTTTGGGTGGTGAAAGTTTTTTATTTGGTTTCAACCTTTTTCCTTCGGTAAATCCACTGGAAATTCTTCTGTTCACAAAATTAGTAGGTCGATCCTTAAGGTTTGTTGATGAATTCGGTTGGAAATGTCATTTACGCTTTAATATGTTGCGACATTGCATGAATTTCCCATGGAATCTGAATAGAGAGAAGAAAAAACCCAAACATTTGAGTTGAATCTAGAAGCATTTAGATGTCCTTTGATGATAAGTAAATGATTATTACTGTAAAACCTAATAGTTAACTAAGGGAGATGGATTCTTTATTCTTTCAATTGCGCAGAGTTTAATCATTAGTATTTACACGTATAATCCCTGTGTATGATTGAATTGCTCCAATCGTTTCATGTGATGAGTAATGCAAGATTTCTCCATTAAAGACGAGCATTGCGATGATTGCATTACTATGCCTATGGATCAATTTGATTGTTTTATAATTAGGTCATTCAGATCCTGTGTTTTCTTCTTCAGCTGTTGCAACAAACTTGATATCCCGGACATGTCCAAACTTGTAATATAGTAATATTTTTTCATCTGTTTCAGATCTGGAGTGGAAGCTCATCTATGTTGGATCAGCTGAGGATGAAACATACGACCAAGTCCTAGAAAGTGTGCTTGTCGGGCCTGTTAATGTTGGTAATTACCGTTTTATATTTCAGGTAACGAGCCATACATTTAAGTTGTTGATTCTATGAGTTCAATCATGCATTAGTTCTTACTCGATTAATTCCAGGCTGATCCACCAGACCCATCAAAAATTCAAGAGGAAGATATTATTGGAGTCACCGTGCTACTCCTGACTTGCTCCTATCAGGGCCAAGAATTTGTTCGAGTAGGATACTATGTCAACAATGACTATGAGGATGAGCAGCTAAAAGCAGAGCCACCTCAGAAGGTTCTAATCGATAAGGTGCAAAGAAACATCTTAGCCGATAAACCTAGAGTTACGAAATTCCCAATCAATTTCTGTCCAGAAAAGAATGAAAATGAAGAACAGCAACGTTGTCCTTCACCGGAGCATGTTGCAGAAGCCAGCAAGCAGGGAGATGAGCCGCCATCTAACCAGTCTTCCATCGAGTGTTCCTAAAACCAGTCAGACACGACAAGATCACAGTTCTTTTCTCTCGACTGTTTGCAAGGAAATTATCTCATATGAGCATTCAGAAAGTATTTTGCCATAGGAGTGCCTGTTTTATGTGCCTCTACTGTGCAATATTGCAAGAACATGCTTTACTTTGTAGAAGAAGTGAAATAGACTGAATTTATATGAACAACTTGTCTGTAGTGAAGAACAAGATGGGCTCTTGCAGTTTCTGCAACATTTGGTACTGTTAAATTATGCTACTTCTATTATGGAGAATATAGTTTTCTAATGATTATGTTCGTTATTCCTGCAATTCTACACGTTATACAATCCAGTAACTACAATAGGTAATGCATAAATTCTTCCATAGTGTTTGGCTTGGGATCTGAACCCATTCCCCGAGTTGCTTGAACTTGATTTACAGCCCTTATCACCTGAAACTCATCAGAGCCAAACATCACTCTCAAAACAGAAAGAGAGCAGATTGAGATTGTATTGATACAGATATCTGTTTCAAGATTGAAACAGTCAAGGAAATATAGATGTTATTTGTGACTGACCTCGTCATTCCAATTAGTGTGTGGATTTATGATGATCAAAACCACAGTTTGAACAGAAAGCCCACATATGATCCCCATCCAAAGCCCCTGCAATCACCATTTGCAGCTTCTGTGAGAAACTAGCTTATTTTTCTTGCTTGCAAACAGTGTCTACTGCAGATACCTACCATGCCCCCAATGTGAAAGACGAAGGTGAGGAGCACAGCACAAGGAATGGCTAATACATAGTAAGCCCCAAGATTGATGGCTGCACACAGGATTTGCCATCCAAACCCTCTAGCAGCTTCTGATAGCACACACTGGAAACCATCCAAGAAACCCGATAGCGCCAGCAGAGGCAGGATTCTAGCCACATATATGATCACTTCCTCTTCGTTGCTGTACAGCTTTCCCCAGACATTTTGGACCAAAACTGTGATTGCTCCAATGACCACTCCCTCTGAGGCTGCAATTGCTACTGCTACACTTATAGCAAGATGAGCGCATGCTGCATCGCCAGCTCCCAGTTCGTTTGACACTCTTGTGCTCTAGGAATGTACTTAACCAAAATCTGGGATTGAAATTAGCTGAAAATGGGAAAAACATAAGTAATAGTGGTAGGACTGACATTACTGCACCACCAAGACCAACAGATATCATATACACCATCCAGCAGGTATTAAGACTGTCCAGTAACCAACACAAACAAATGAAATTCTGGTTTTTTTTCTTAAAATGGAAGGCCATTGATGCATAGATCTAACCTTATTAACAGCATTGATGTCTCTAGCTCCGGTTTTGGGAGAAGACCTGATAGAACAACCATTTCGAACAACCAGTATTCCAAGCTGCAACTCACAGAATCAACAGAGTTAGTGTTTCTAACCATGTTTGCATAGGTCTAGTTTTGATGCAAAGGTTGAAGAACTTCTAGAATTTTTCAAGACATACCATATCATCAGATCTGAAGGAACTGCAAGCCTCAGAAACCCAACTACATCATCAAAAGCTTCTCTTGAAAAACCAGTGAATCTGCACAGGCTGAAGAGAAGCTAACATACAATGCCAGCAACACCACATTGATCCAGTATGAGGCAGCATTCGCCATTGCAGCCCCTTGACTTCCAAACTCAGAGTTTGAACACAAGCAGCCAACACAAGAACACATGGAGCACACCAGTCGTCGCAGAGGTTACCATCATGGGAAATACTATGAAGAAACCTAATGAGACATTGAAGGATGCCATAGGCGAAGAGGCCAGGTATCATCCAATGGTTGAACTCGCCAGCTCCAGCAGAGATATCGTGATCTTGAACTAGACCAGCCGGAATGAAGCTGGTGTTGTACCACACAGCTTCAAGGCCAATTCTCAGAGCTAGAACGACCACAACACCTCGTTGAGTATAAACATTGAGCATTTGGTACTGCTTTGCGCCATAGGCCTGCCCACACAGTTTCTGTCGCACTTCCCATTCCTAGCTTCAAGTTTTGAGGCAGAGATTTTCACTTGCAAAATCTCGAGTGATGATGGCGAAAGTGAGTGAAAGGTAGAGATGAAGAGGGCTTACCAAGACGCTGAAGCCGGTGACTGCAGCGAAAAAAGTAGCCATGGAAGCGCCAGAGAGTTGCAGTTCACCAAGGTGACCAACAAACATCAAAGAGATGACTGGTAAACAGTAAAGAAGCATGTTTACTACTATGAGAGATAAAGCCAATCCCAGTGGCTGCTTTCCTTCCTCCATAAATTCTTTACTTCCAAGCTGCATTCATCTTGATTCCTCCATAAAGAAGCATACTGCTATGAGAGGTATGAAGACAGAGACATGACATCAATCTTAGCTTCTTTTTCTTGCAATGATGCAGCGATCATTTGATAGATCTAATTATCTTGACGAGAGTGGTTCCGACATGGGAATGGTTAGGTGTAGTTTGTAAATCAAATTGTGCAATTACTTGATATATAAATCTTGCTCATCGTTGTCATTTGCAATCCAATACATTTTGATTTTTTTCATGTTGGGAGAATATCTTATATTTTATAAAGTTATTAATATAGTTAATACTATGAAAATCATCATCATCATCATCAGTGATTATCTTCCAATCAAATTGCAACGTGATAGCTAAAAGCTAGTTCGTGCTTTCGCTGTGATATCAACAATTAGGATGAAGGGCGCCGTAAATTATTCAAATATGTAAATTTTATTAAAAATAAAATATCAGTGTGATTTTGTCCTATAAAGGCAATATGGTATCCGGCTATATAAGTTTTACAATTTGCAGCTGTAATTAACCAGAAATAAAACGTTAATACAAAAAAATAGTGTGCAAAAAAAAGAGGCACCAAAGATTATAGTTGGAGGCAAATTATTGGAAATACAAAGCAATTTCTTGAACAAGATCAACTGCAATTCTAAACTCATAATAGCACTACTAGTAATAGAAAGGGACAACAACAAACTAGGATTCCACAAGAAACTAGAGGTATAGGTAATTCTGAGAATTTTATACCGATATCTTGCTAAGGTGTAGTTGCGTGAGCTGAAAAATCATCGGCCAAGAAGCTTAACCGTCCACGCGCCACCTAAATAAAGACCCATAAGAGGGCCAGCCAAGAGCATTTGAGTAAGAGGATCTGTCGATGGTGTGAGTATAGCTGCTGCGATCACTGAGCCCACCACCACGTATCTCCATATCGAAAACATTTGATCAGACGAAACCAACCCAACTTGCCCAAGAAGCAGCTGTATAACTGGAACCTGAACATGGGAAATCAAGTTGTCAGCTTTTTATGAGTGAAACTGTGAAATATGCTCGATTCGAGGACTCAGACGAGGACAGAATAGAACGGGGTAGATGTCAGAATGTGGCAAGCACATAGATGATAAAGAAACATCGTAAAGCTTATAATCTCTTTGTTGTTCCTATTACCAAGGAAATGGGATGCACGAAAAAAAGGTGTTACCTGGAAAGACAATCCGGTACTAAACATGAGCACGAGGACAAACTCAAAGTATTGGTCGATGGACCACAATGACTCGACAACCCCTTCCGCGTAACTAACAAAGAACGTCAGGGCTGCTGGGGTGAGGACGTAGTAAGAGAAGGCGATGCCAATATAGAAAAGAATCGAGGACCCTAGGACAATGGGCCCCAGAAATCTTCTCTCTTCCTTTGTCAACCCTGGGAGAATAAAGGCTATGATCTCGTAGAGGAGTACGGGACTGCCTACCAGAAGGCCACAGTATCCTGATACCTGCATGAAAGGTGATATTGTCTTAGTTCACAAAAGCTGTCGAGAGCTGCAAAATCTTTTTAACATGAGTAACTTTTCTTCGACAGGCAGTAGGTCACATCTTAAGCAATGGCAAATTGGAGACTTTCGTTTTAACTTTTAAGTTTACTCAAGACCATGATGGATATCACAAGATATATTTCAGTATAATCTTTTACCCCTTCAATGAACCATAACACCAAAACAAAACATTTCAGGGGAATAATTAGTTTGATGTTCAAAGTTGGAGATGATAAAACATTACAAAGAAATGACAAAAGGAAAAACAACCGTAAAATTCCATTAAGGATAAAAGAATCATATCACTCGTATAGTAAAAGTTACATTTTCAGCAAACCAGAATCTCATAAACTCACCAAGTGAATGAAAGATTTGAAGAATCATATTTTCTACTTTTAGTGCTCGGGAAAGTTAAATATTGACATAGTGGCTCAGTTAACTGAAGAAAAAGGCTAAAGTTATGACATAGTGGTTCAATTAACTGAAGAAAAAGAGTAAAGTGATCTCAAACCTTCAGGGATGTAAAGAAAAATTCTCCAGGAGCTAATTGTAGAAAGCGAACTCCTTGCGCGCTCACCGGCTTTTCAAGAAACATAATGAGTTCCTTAGAAAATGCAAAACAACCAACCATAGCACCTCCAACGGCCAAAACTGACACAAAGAGTCTCGTTCTCAACTCCTCTAGATGATCATATATACTCATTTCTTTATCATCTGGTAGAAGCTCTTTACTAGGGTAAAGGAAATTGTAAATAAAATTTCCTCCATCATCAGACTCATTGTTCAAGAAAGGATTCTCTGTTGCCTTCTCACTAGACTCTGTAGCACAAGAAGCATATTTTAGAATCTAAAGTGCCTTGGACAAGTAGAGAAATTCAACTAGGGCTGTTGAAAAAAACAAAAGCAACTAAAAATGGAAATATCCTACAACGACACATGATAAAACACACATCTGAAGATTTGAAGTGATACGAATGGACATCTTAAAGATAGAAGATTATTAAGTGAAATCGAGATGTTTGAGGTGGATTTTTTATTTATCTAAGAGGTGTTTGGCTAAGCTTGTTCAAAGGAGCTTACAAGCTCCAAAACTTGTAATGCTGATGCCATAATCAAATAAAAACAATTTCATCTCTCATCCAACACAAAACTGTTGGCTATCTCATAGAATGTGTTCTGACCAAGTCGAGATGTTGAACAACATACACAATGACAATGTGCATAGACAGTTATTATTAGTCAATGGAAACAGAAATATTAAGATATTTAGAGAATTGATGTATGCATATGAAGACAGTTCACATGGAATTACCCATAGTCCGACATCAGCTCAATTAAGACAACAATCAGTGACCGCAATAGGAGCCTAACCCCGAGATAGGTCTGCTCTACAACCTTTAGTACCATATCTTCCAAAAACTCCAAATAGAGAGGGTGATCCCTCTCACTAAAAGAAGTTTGAATCTTTTTACCCTCTTGTAGTCAATCACTCAAGGCAACTTAGGCAAAACAAGTGCCAAAACTTATTTTTTGCATCCAGCTTTTCTAAATGCTCATTACATGGCCACAGAATTTGCATAATGTGTATATGCCAAATCCATGAATTTGGGACAACCTAAATGCCAGAGGTGGAACAAATAGAGCTGTGCAATCAAGTCATGGTAAACAGTTTCCCAATTTCCCAAAACACGACCTCCTTCCAATATTTACAATGAGTATCTAGTTTGCAGTAGCTCAATGGCTTAAATTTGAACTAGAAACATTACCAAGCTTCAAAATCAGCAACTCAAGCAAAGTTTAACTTCAATTTTTTCCGGATAATTTTAATTCTCAACTATGTCTAAATAAGCTAAGACAAAATATCTCGAAATACTATAAAGCAACGTGATGAAACAGAGCTCATTTCACTATTACCAATTTGAACCTAACTCCTTCAACATAACAAGAAATTAAAATTCGCCAAATCAAGACCTCTACAAGAACAAACATACACACGCAATGACGCAATAGAAACCTAGATTGAATACCCCTTTCTCAATGTAATTTTTCAACAAAGCGGTCGACTTTACCGGCTCTATCCTCAGCAGCGCCATTCAAGCTGCTGCCGCCGCCGATTTCCAGCTGCTTCTTCGTGACATCTTCGACAGCTGAGCAAACGACTCTGCTAAAATTCTTCAAATTATTCCTATTCGAGAAGGCTAGTGACCTGGATTTCCTCCGATCAAAGCGCAGGAGCGCTCTCGTTGGGGGATTTGAGCTCAAGCAATGGAAACATGGAGTGTTACTCTTGAGGTGCGCGCTGTAGACGACGGCTCCTGCAGTTCCCATTGCTGGTTTTGCTGCTAGTTTGTGTTGTGTGTGAAGATCGCGCCGACTTTGCTGGGCTTATTGATGGGCGATATTTTGGGTGCGAAGCTCGGCGCATTGTAGTGGAGGATGTTCTATAGTGCGCCGCCGGTAGAGTTGGGGAATAAAATGAAAATGAATTAATTGTTTTTGCCGCGATCAGTGTGATTAAATTTAGTGTTAGTGTAAATAATTTTTAATAATAAATCTTTAATTTTGCATATCGATATTTTAGAAAATATAATTTTTGTTATAGTTGCTAAGGTTGTAAGTTGTAACATTTTGGCACTATTTTTATTTCATATTGAGGAACTTGAAATCGTTTTATTCTTATGGAATTGTTTGCTAGTCTATTTTGTATTTATAAAATAGTTGAAATCGTTTTATTCTTATGGAATTTATTTATTCACATTCATAAAAATGTAATTTTACTAGTCATTCTTATAAAAAAAAGACAACTATATTTTTAATGGGTTTAAGGACTGTTATCTAATTTATCAAAAGAATATATTCTTCTCCCTTATCTCTTTCGTCTCTCATTTTTTTCCTTTTTCCTTAAACATTTTCAATTTCAACCTATGACACTGAAATTATTCGCTCACTAAATGCAACATACTAAGAACCTTAACAAATAAGCATAATACAAACAAAAAATCATTAACCAGAAAAAGATTGGGATGAAAACAA
Source organism: Monilaria moniliformis (assembly GCA_034509125.1). Classification (NCBI taxonomy): domain Eukaryota; kingdom Viridiplantae; phylum Streptophyta; class Magnoliopsida; order Caryophyllales; family Aizoaceae; genus Monilaria; species Monilaria moniliformis. The sequence continues at coordinate 13,067 of JAYDZE010165227.1, read as the reverse complement.
AATCCAGGAGTAGAAAAAAGAACGTTTTAGCATTGAAATGAAAACATAACCAATGCTCGCAAAATTGAAGATAGAAATAAAAACAAATATCATCTCTCTTTTCCCCCAATAATACATCTTTCTACTATCTCTATCTCTTCCTCCACTATCTATTCTTCTCTGCTGCTCGCTAGATCCAACACAGTTTATTTATGCCTTTGATTGCTGATTTTGATGTAGATGGCGTGCAACTTTCGTCAGTCCACCATTCAAATAGTCCAACAGATCCAATTCTTGTCAGAATACTTTGGAGCTCTGTTTGAGCCTTCAAACAATTTCTTTTGCTTCTAGAGCCTCTACTACGATGAGTTTGTATTTGAAAGTGCTTCATGTAGACATCTTATATGCCTCAACTGGAGTTCTTCAGTTTGTATTTGAAAGAGTTTTATGTGGACATCTTATATGCCTCAATTGGAGTTCTTTAGACAAATTTATGACAGTTCTATGAAAATTGCCAGATGTTGTTCATGCGAGAAAAACTACTTCTGCGAATGGGCATGGTTGGACATGGTAGTGCTCTTATAGACACAGTAGTTGACATGATTGGACATGGTAGTGGACACAGTAGTGTTCTTGTGGATACAGTTGGACAAAATAGTAGATAGAATACTTTGGAGCTCTCATTGATCCCTCCAACGATTTCCTTTGCTTCTGGGCCTCTATTATGATATATTCGTCTTTGAAAGAATTTCGCATGGACATCTTACATGCTTCAATTGAATTTTTTTTAGAGAATGATATGACAATTTTACAAAAACTGTCAGATGTTGATTCATGCGAAAAATTACTTTTGCGAATTCTGTGAACACGGTAGTGGAAATGGTAGTGCTTTTGTGGAAACGGTTAGACACGGTAATGGACATGAATGGACACGGCTTGTGGGCACAATGGTGGACACAGTAGTGCTCTTGCGGACATGGTTGGACATAGTAATGGACAGAACATTTGGAGCCATGTTTGATCCCTCAAACGATTTCCTTTACTTTTGGACACGATAGTTCTCTCATATGATCTCTTCGTTTTTAGAAAGAGCTTCATGTGGATACATTACACACCTCAATCGAATTTTTTTAGAGAAAATTATCACGGTTCTACAAAACTGTCAGATGATGTTTTCTGCGAAAAATTGCTTCCGCAATTTCTGTCGACACGGTAGTGGACACAGTTCAACACGGTAGTGCTCTTGAGGATATGGTTGGACATAAAAACATGAAACTTTCGTGTACCCCAGAACAAAGAGTACCCTAGAAAACCATGTACACTAGTGAAAATACTGATATTTCAACGTTCGATGTAATCATGAATATAACACTAGATAATGCAAAATATTAACATCATACATTATTCTTACGTTAAATAATAAATAAATTGATTACTACACAATAAATATGTTTTCAATCACTAATACTACGTAGAATTACTAATAATTGTTGAAGGGCCTACTTCTTTCAAAATACCACATTATTTACAACTTTGGTCGATATGCTCGAATAACATTAATTCAAACTCATATTCCAAATATATGATTTATAATTAGCAATAAAAGGCTTAATTTGATCGTAAAATCAATAATTATATGGAATAATTGAGAAAACATTACTTTTATCATAAAATTACTATATGTTAGGAAGAAAAATAGCAATTTTCTCAATTATTATGCAATTGTTGATTTTTCGATCAAATCAAATCTTTTATCAGTAATTATAATCCATATATTTAGAATTTGAATTGAAACTAATGTTATTCGAGTATATCGATCAAAGTTGTGAATGATGTGGTATTTTGAAATAAATGGATCCTTATTACAAGTATTAGTAATTTTACGCGGTGTTAGTTATTGGAACATATTTAATGTGTGACAATAAATTTATTTATTATATAACATAAAATGATGAATCATGATAATATTTTGCATTATTTGGTGTTATATTCATGATTACATCAAATTTATGCTTAAATGCATCGAAATATTAGTGTTACTAGTATACAAGGTATTCTAGGATAAACGGAAATTTCTCGTCGTCAATGTCAAACCGTATCCATTCGTGTCTTGAATAAAAATAGCATTTTTTTTTCTTGATTATTCCATGTAATTGTTGGTTTTACGATCAAATCCAATATTTTATAATTTTTTATTACTAATTATAAACCATATATTTTGAATATGACTTGTAATTAATGCTATTCGAGCATATTAATCAAAGTTATGAATCATGTGGTACTTCGAATTAAGTAGGTCCTTATTACAAGTATTAGTAATTCTAAGTAGTGTAACACCCCTTATTCAATTCTCGAAGTAATCGAATAAATGATGTCATACATTGAAAGGTTTCACTTGTTTCAAGAATCGTTGATTTTCGGGATTTTTTTTATATTACTCTAAAAATCCCAATTTATTTTCCAAACTCCATTTGATCCGGATCAATTACTAGATTAATAAATCACTAACTGTCTCAAACGATTTTCCAAAAATACTTGCATCATGCAAAGGTTATTTTAGAAATAGTTTAATAGAAGAGATATATATATATATATATATATAAAAGTGTTCAATTATCGACTTATAGATTGGTACCCTAAATTGTAAATAAGAAAATTTGAACGGGGTGAGCTACCACAACTCAGTAGGATATTCATGTATTAAAACCAAATTTTTGGAATTAAGAAAATATTACGTTATTCCATGTATTAAATTATAATACTCAATTCATGATTTTTACCTGAAATTTTATCCCATAAATATTCTTACCTTTACATCAATAATTCAATTATTCCTGAATGGTTATTAGCAGAAAATCCATTTAAATACATAATGTCACATAAATTCAGAGACATTAGCGACAATCCAATTCTCACTAGAAAATATACTAATCCCAACATATAATCTATCATGTAAATATTCACATCATCAATTAATCCAAATAAGAACAACCATACCTTGCATATATTTCAAAGGCTGGAATAAGCAATAAAATATAATTTCTAAATTCTCAGAAGATATTTAACTCATACGTGATGATTTGTGTATTAATAATGTACTATTGTGTTAGTGATTGAAACATATTTAATGTGTTGTAATCAATTTATTATTATTTAACATAAAAATGATGCATAAGGATAATATTTTGTATTATTTGGTGCTATATTTATGATTACATTGAAATATTAGTGTTTTCACTAGTGTAAACGATATTATAGGGTACAAGGAAGTTTCATGTCGTTGTGTCCAACCGTGTCCACAGAATTCGCGGAAGCAATTTTTCGCAAGAAACATCTGACAATTCGCGGTATAGTGTCCACATAATTCATGGAAGTAGATTGCGCAGGAAACAAAATACGACAATTTTCGTATAACGTTCATATCTTTATCTACAAAACTCCGATTGAGACATGTAAGACGTCTATGTGAAGCTCTTTTGATGATGAAGAGATCGCATTAGAAGTCCTAAGAGCAAAGAAATAGTTTGGAGGCTCTAACATGGCTCTGAATTATTGTATCCATTACCGTGTCCACAAGAATGCTAGTGTATCAACTACCGTGTCCAACCGTATCCACTATCGTATCTAACCGTGTTTACAAGAGCACTACGATATCTAACAGTGTCCACTACCATGTCCAATCGTGTCTACAGAATTCGCGGAAGTAGTTTTTCGCAGGAAACATCATCTAACAATTTTCGTAGAACTATCGTGAATTTCTATAAGGAACTCCGATTAAGACATGTAAGATGTTCATGTGAAGCTATTTTGAGAATAAAGAGATCGCATTAGTGGCCCTAGAAGTAAAAGAAATTGTTTGAGAGTTCAAATAGGATTGCGAAGTATTTTGTGCACTACTGTGTCCACAAAAGCACAATTGTGTCCAACCGTGTCTAGCCGTGTCCACTATTGTGTCCAACCATATCCACTATCATGTCCAACAGTGTCCACGGGAGCACTACCGTGTACAATAGTGTCCACATAATTCGCAGAAGCAGTTTTACGCAAGAAACATATGGCATTTTTCGCAGAACTATCATAACTTTATCTATAGAAATTCGATTGAGACGTGTAAGATGTTCGAGCGAAGCTCTTTCGATAAAGAATAGATTATATTAGAGACCCTAGAAGAAAAGAAAATCGTTTGAGAGTTTAAATATGGATCTGAAGTACTCTGACAGGAATTGAATCTGCTAGACGATTTTAAATGGTGGAGTGACGAGAGTTGCAATCTATCTACATAGAAATCAGCAATGCAAGAAACAATACGAGAAGTAAATGAATTCGAATAGAAAATAAACATATCACCATCAGCCAAAAAAGAAAAAAAAATGGTTAAAAAGCTTTAAAATATGTGTCAGTCGAAAAGAAAATGATAAAATAATAAAAAAATAAATTATTTAACTTTATTAAAATAATTAGAATAATTATACTGTGAATAAATAAATTATATATTTTATTATTTAAACTATATATAATTTTTTCCGCCCTATAAATCGTCATATATTGTGATAACAATTAGTTTTGATTATCTGAGACATTAATACCTATTCTAAAAGTAGTGCAAAGAGAATGAATGATAACTTCACGCATGCCCTTTCATCATTTCATGTCCACTCCTCTTAATCACGAAAAATGTAATTATTTCTTCATTTGAGCAATATGCTATTTTTTAAAAAAGTTCATCAATATCAAAATATCACGTCCAATTTTAATCAAAGTTAGATTATTTGAAAAATCATGTGTGGATATTTAAATTTGTTTTTGAACGCTACAAAAACGTGCCATTTATTTGCTTGAGATGAAGACGGCTTCGGAGTTCGTAGTCTTGTTGAATTCACATAATATAACTAAAAACCTAATCATAAAAGTAATTCGATAAATCATAAAAGTAATTCAGAATCATAATTAATAATTATAATACCATTTGATGTGATTTTATAGTGAATTATAGGGCGAACGTATCAGGATATAGGGATTTTCATAAGTAATTGGAATTCGTTGTGGACAAGGGGAAGTTTGATAGGATAATAAAAAAGATATAAAAGAAATTTGAGGAATAAATGAAAACGATGAAAGCTTTGCAGCCATAGAATTTTGTTTTGATAGGTTTTAGCCTGACCTACGACATTCGATATATCTATTTTGACATATTAATCTCAAGGGATTATATGTTTTAAAATTTAAAAATGGTTGAAATTTTACAGTATAAAAAAGTCAAGCGGAAAAAGTTAATTGTCGATAAATGCACGAAATATACAAGTTTCGGTTTTTAATTCAATCTATTTCTCGGTAAAAATATATGATCTTTTAAGTCTTTATAATTTCATCCTAGATCCTCTATTTTTATTTTTATTTAGTATAGGAAAAATATGTTTTTATAAAATTAAATTTTTAGTTTTCACATATTAAGCTCAAGGGATTATATGTATTTAAATTTAAAAATGGTTTAATTTTCCATTATAAAAAAGTCGAGCTAAGAGAGCTAATTGTTGATATTTGCACGAAATATACAAGTTTGGAATTTTTATTTAATCTATTTTCTTGGTAAAAATATATGATCTTTGGCCCGTATTATAATTTCAGACACACGTAAATTCATTTGAGATAGGTCATAAAATTAAATGCATTTACTATTTATGACATTGTGCATATGAATTCTAAGCCTTAAAGAATTATGGTCGCCTCATTTAAATTATGAGTAACTTAATCTAATTAATTTGATTACGACTAATTAATAAAATTCTAGTTGGAATTTCGTGTACTGAGATAATTTAGGATGTAAATTTTTTTTTATATATCTCATGTGCTATCTTTTAAAACTTTGATAAAACATCATAGATTTTCTGCAAATCTTAAAAATCGAATCATTTTTGAAAACCATATAACAAAAATGAAAGTGTAAAAATTTATAGCACGAAGGAGCAAAACTCATAAAAAGCAAACTGTAAGAAACAAAAACAAATGATATGATCAAAAAATACACACATATATATCCATATATAGGATTAGTTAAAAAGAAAAACATTTCTTATTATGCGAATGTGAGAGCACTGCACTCAATGTATTAAGTTATTGTATTCCCCATTAATTTAACTGCACTCAGAAAAATGTAGAAACTTTGTTGCATCTGAGAAAGACATGGGACCTGCAATTTGCACTCCCCTACCATTTGTGCAATCTATATACGGATAAACTCTCTATCTCTCCCTAAACCTTGAATTCTATTAATTTGTTATTATTGAAAGTGTCGAATACTTTTAAAGAATATAAATACTTGAAATTGAATGGTGGTATGTGCATTTGATTTTTTTTCCTGATTTACTGAATGCATAATTTTTTTGTTCTATATTTAAATTATTATGCAAATATATCATTATTAAACATTACTATAATTAAACTATTCATTATCTCAAATAATTAATACATAAATGAAATAAATAAATAAAATTAAAAGCCCGTGCATAGCACGGGCTTATACTAGTGATAAATAAGACATATAAGTCTTACCCAGTTCCAGGCGAAGTAGGCGAGCTGAAATACCTTTTGGAAATTGATATTTTAGAGGAGTATAAAATATTTCAATCCTTGACGTGTAGGCATAACATTTGGTGTTGGAAATTTATTGACTTCAAATCCTATCTTTTGAAAATTTATTTAATGCCATCCTTTTTTTAGAGGGGGCATTCTTTATTTTTTTGAAAAGTTTCATCTTTTTTACAGTGCAAATAATCAATGCACCACACTGAAAAAACTGTTTACACATTGTAATTTTTAAAAACTAAAAAGATCATGTTGTAATTATAGGGTCTAGGGTTTAGGGTATTGATAGTTTTGTGCATATCACATTTTCTCATATTGATAAACGACGGTTTTTGTGCCAGTCGATTCACTCTACGCCAACTGATTTTCTAACAATCTAAAACAAAGGTTAACATTGGATAACTTAAAAAAAGTTGCATTTCGAAAAAATAAAATTATTATTTTTCATAAAATTTGAATCCTATTACTGCATACATCCAATAATGAAAATGCCAAAAGTATTGGATGTATTGCTCCAGGGAACGCCCATTTGGATCCTATTACTGCATACATCCAATACTTTTGAATCCTATTACTGCATACATCCAATACTTTTGGCATTTTGGACCAATTGTTGCTAAATACATGAACTATAGGTAATTTTAGATTTTAACCTAAAAATTCGTACACAATTGGACGACGGCGCTGTGTGGCGTGTCGCTCTTGTGTCGGGGTTAGGGTGGCTATTTCAGGTGATGGTAGAGAGAGGGCGACTGCCGGTCCTTGGCAAAGGATGATAGGGCGGGCGAGGTTAGGGGCGACGACAGCGGTCCCCGACCAAAGCTCGGCTAAGGAGTGGTGCACGATGGTGGGGCTGGTTCGATGTGCCTTGGCCGGCAGCGGCTCACGACAGTGGTGAAGGGCGTGAGTGATGCCCTCGGCTTGGGCGAGTATGGCGAAACAAAGAGAAGAGGGGCTGCCAATATTATAATAATTCACAGCTTGACATAAATGTCACATCACGTCATTGTGAAAGAATAAAAGAGAATTTCATGATTTGATGTCATATAATATATCTTCGTAAAATTTGGTGTTCACTAAATTAAGTAGTCTGGATATAGTATTTGATTGGTAAGTTGGCGTATTAGCTTCATTGCTTTCATTGTGATTTCATTTATTTTATTACTAATGATAAAAACTGTACTATTTCGAATTGACAATAATTCTTATTTCCATTTCAGACATCTATTAAATGGGATAGGTACCAAACATGTATAAAATGGGAAAATATTGAAAACACGCACTCACACAATTAGAGAAAAGCAATAAGCCTTTTGGTATCACAAATTTCGATTAGGGAATGTAGGTGAGTTGGCAATGCATTAAAGTTTAGAATGACATAGCCTAGGTTTCGAATCCCATATTTTCCAATTTTTTTTTTCTTGAGGTAATATTTTAAATCCTTTTTACCAAATCTCTTTTATTCATTTTGAGATTAATCTTTTGATTGAGGATAAAGCCGCAAAAGATTATGTTTAAATTTTTTGTATCAATATTTTTTAAATCCTTATTATTCTATCTTTTTAATTAGTTTTCTTTTGTAATGAGCATATAATTTTGAATAATTTTTTCTCAAGAGGTGAAATTTTTAAATCCTTATTTTAAACAATTTTTTATTTTTAACAAATTTATAAATTTAATAAAGGATTATGCTTTAACTAAGGGATGTAGGTCAAGTAAAGGAGCATTCAAATTAAAAATGAAATGAGTTCTAATCCCATTATGTCCTTCTATCTATATTACAACACTTTTATAAATCTTGGGATTACCAATACAAACAAACACACAATTGAACTCAATCAATATGCTACAATTCTTCAACCAAAAACATAAATCATATTATCCACGTTTGATGACAGCATTCTAGAATACAGCATATGTGCAATTGGGATAAAAATCTAAAACATAACAAATTCAAAAAAAGAATAAAAAACTGAAATTGACAAAAATAAATATTGGAACGATGCTAGACTAGCGATATCTCCTGCGACCGCGTGGCAGGATGGCTGGACTTCGGTGTTGCGGCGGCTGACCGCTTGTTTTTCTTGACGCGTTTCTTAGCCCTGTGGTGCAAGTTTCGTAGGGCCGTCGCTACTTGGTCACTGAATAAGGTTCGCTTGAAGCTTGCTCCCATTTGTTTGTGGTAGTAGTTAGTCAGGTCTCCTTCATGTTTTATTACTATAGTGCGTGTTATATTTATGATATGATGTATATTAATATATTGGGATGTCATCGACTTTGAAATTTCCATTATCTCCCTTGTAGATTAAAGAAGTGGAAAATGGAAATGATATCAAAATGGATTTCTATTTTCTTTTTCTTTTTTATGGTGTTTTATTTAGTTATATGGAATATTATATATGTTACCTGAGTGACAAGGGTGTAAAAAGGGAGAGTGACGTAGCTGCAAACGATCTGGATGATAATCCCGATAATATAGTTAAAAAGTTATTATAAATCAAATATACTATATTTAGTAACCAATAATTGAATAAGACTCACCCCAATAACATTTTGATAATGATAAACTCTACACGTTGGCGGGGACAAGTATTCATCCTGAATTCATACTGTTGGATGAAATAAATATCTTTTCAAAGTTTATATATCTTATTAAATTGCATGAGGATAAGGCATAGATTAATTAATTAACTGTGGCATAATTCATTATCAGTATTGGTAAAAGTCAAAGGTTAATTCTTTTGCAATATATTTCTGAATTTCTTTGCAACATATAAGTCTTACCCAACTCCAGGCGAAGTTGGCGAGCTGAAATGCGTTCTGCAAATTGATGTTCTTTTGGTTAGATCAAATAATTAATATCTTAATTAGCACTATTTTGTTATATTAAGATTATATTAACCTGAAATAATACAAAATTAATAAGATAAAGAAGTAGACGAGGACGATTGAACAAAAAAAGGTCATCTCCTGGTTGAACTACTGGAACACCCATCACCACTTCGCCGCCCTCTAGAATTCTAAGCCCCATTTTCGTAACTGTCACTTGTAATGTCGTCCCCACAAATAATATTATCTGCAATGCTCAAGATTCTTACATTATTTGACCATTCATTTTATATATTAAGAGTTACTGAAAACAGATGTATCAAAGCTTAATTTAAAAGTGCCTAGTAATAAATTGACTACTTACAATCAAGGGGGCGAATGGCAGCCAGAGATAGGAATACCACCCTGTCCACAATAAATAAATAAATAAAATTGAAAAATTTTGTCAAGTCTTATTGGAAGGAATACCACCCAGAGGCCCCGACTCTTTCATATCACAGGTAAAGACACGCAAACATACACACTTTCACATAGTAATTAATATCCTTTCTATATTTGGAAGGTTTCTTTGTAATGTAAAAGGCCAAAGTTTATTTTTTCGCCCGAGCCTTTTTTTTTTTTTTTTGTCAGATCGTATGAAGTATGATGTATTATTTGTGATTGCAGATAAGATGGACAAATGATTCTGGGCATATCGAGATAAGTTATTGATTACACTACATCAAGAGTGATGGATAGTTTTTTCCTTTTTTCTTGATCTTCTGTTGCGAATTTTGTTGATTCGTTATTGCTTCAATCACCAGAGGCTTTCATCACAAGATCTGGAATAAAACTTTCCTCAAACTCTCTCTCTCACGCATTATCACAAACACTTTCCTTGCAAAGTAAATAAAAAGCACTCAATTGAATACACAAGTACTACTCATATATGCTCACTTGCAGGGCGGAGAGGAACGATACTGGAGCTATTAAGACGAGCTCCGAATATCCCACAACCATGGAATTTCAATGCATCAAAACAAGAAGCAATCGCCATGTGTAATCCTCCCTCGAAGAGAAATTTTTGTGTCAGGCATTTAGTCAAACATTTCAGCTGCAGAAGAGGTGAGTGAGTGGCGTCATAAACTTAAACAATCTGACATTCAATCAGCGAATGTGTACATTTACTTCTAGATAATTCTACAAACTTCCTGTTGCCGCCCACCTTCATGCATAAAAATTCCCAATTTCTTCATCATCCCATTTCCATCTAATCATCAATCCCTAAACCACTTCCCAATCTCTCTAATGTGCAATAGTTTTTGGACACAGAAGGAATACACAAATAGGAATATATAAAATATATACTTTAAGAAAATTGAGGTGGGACACTTGAATGTGGCTATGCCATTTTGAGTGTTGAGTTAATTGTCACAAAATAAAAATAACTTGTTAATTTTTTTATTTTTTACTTTTACCTAACTTTTAAATTAAACGTTGCAATTACAACATCACTTTAACCTTTTTTTCCGATTATGTTTCTAGAATCAATTGTGTGATTTTATTGAAGAGTTGAAAAAAAATAGAGTTGTAAATTTTGTAATTGTCTCGTTTTGAAAGCCAGAACTACAAATTCTAGCCTAAAAGCTCAAAACAATAATAAGTTATAAGAAACTGTATATTCTTAATGTCGTATATTAGTAATAATTCCGTCTTAGTCTAGTTGTTTTGTAAAGAAAATCAGTATATATATAGTGCTTACTCGTTTGTTAAGCCCTCAATATTTCCTCCATCGCCAATTGTAACATATACAGAAGCTGAGGAGTCAGTTTTGGGCCTGCACTCTCCCTCCACAATTTTGTAATCAACATTTGATATTCGTTTCTGCACCCACAAAATTTATCATTTCGAGAAAAAAATTCAGTCATATCTTGAGAGAGAGAGAGAGAGAGAGAGAGAGAGAGAGATGGTGTAGTTTAACTTACAGATCGTTCGTAGGCATGGACATGGCCAGCAAAGACAATATCAACTTTGTATTTAACAAACCAAGGCTCATAGACAACTCTCATAGTCTCAGCCTCCATATAGTGATAATTGTAACTGTTATACATTGGGGCGTGAGCCATAACAATCAGCCATGGTGTCTCCTTCCTATCCACCTTTGGAAGCTCCTTCTCCAGCCATTTATACTGTGGAGTATACTTGCCTACACCAACACCAAGTCCATAATATAATATTGTATATCTGATATTTTATCTCTATATATCATAAAATTCTAAGTAGTTCGATCGATCACTCTAACAAAATAAAGTCTATGACTAGTTAAGACATGCATGGTTAAAATTAGTGTATATAGTATAATTCGTGGTGACAATATATAATTCTTATTATAAGTATGAGAAATAATACAATGCAGTAAAACCTCTATAAATTAATGTATAGGTATATATTTAAAGAAGCATTAATTAAAATATAAATTAATGATTTATTTATTATTTAAAAGAGGTATTTGTATTCAGAAAATTTAAATTTAAGTGTACAAGAATTATGAATTCAACAAATAGTATTAAATAAGATGGGAGTTTAACAAACTAGCATATACATAGAAAAAGCATGATTATTAAGTATTAATTAGTAGAAATTTGAATCTAGCTATTTAATGTATAAGCAAAGAACAATTTTATAAACAGATTTTAAAAATCATATTAAAAAAATACAAAATGATTTAATAATTTTTGGAGGGAGGGAGCATATAAGATGATCGTACCGATTCCGGAGTATGAAGAGAGCACAATGATATATGCTGAAGCTCTTTTGATCGAATACCAAAGTGGCGAAGTACTGTTCGATGCTCTATACGGAACAGGATACCGTTTTTTGAATGGCTTGAATGTTTCTTCCTCACCCTGCATATATCCCCTCTCACTCTCTCAGTTTGTGTTTTCCAGATTCTCTCAACTGACATTCTCTAATATAATACATATACACATATATAATATAGGATGACGAAATGAAATACGATATTATTATATTATACTCTCTTCGTTCACAAACAATATCTTGGTAGTGGACAGAACAAGTTTTAATGTAAAATTGGTAAAGTTGTTGGAGAGTGAAAAATGGTTAGAAAGAGAGAAAAAATGATTGAAGTACTGTCAGTGGAGAAAAAATAGTCGAAAAGAAAGAAAAATTAGTGGTTGAAGAAAAAAAGTGCATGGATCATATTGGTATAAGTTGTAAATAAATGAAATTACTGAAGTAATGTATTGTGAGAAAGTTACTAAAAATAAAAGGTGATTAATTTTAGTGGACGGACAAAAAAGACAAAACTATGTACTATTTTGAAATAGAGAATTTTGTATGCTCACAATTTCGGGAGCAAAATCAATATCGTGATTGCCGCCGGTCCAAATCCAAGGTTGATAAGCATTTTTTCTCTCGACAAATCTTCCCCATGTATCCCACCTCGTATTGTCGTGGTTGGGATACTTGTCCGCGTAGGACAGATCTCCAACAAACAAAACTGCTTCTCCTTTGGTTGGATTCGACTCATAATGAGTGAGCGTCGAGTTTGAGTCATACGTCTGACCCAAATCCCCTGCAAATTCAAGCAATAAATCTGACCTGTTCAGCATTTACTAAGACCACGTTTGCATTTAGTGAAGGCTGTTGCCGCATTTCGCGCTTGCAACACACGA
>JAYDZE010165116.1:0-21998 GCA_034509125.1 Monilaria moniliformis | reverse complement strand
TCCCCCTTGGGAAGCCCAGCTGGACAACAGCATGTCAGCCATTAGCCAACCTCAAGAATCGCAAGTCACACAAGCAGCGGCCAACGGCTTCCAGCCATCGCCTAGTGGGGCCTACATTCCACAAACCGAGAGAGAGTCAAATAACCCGGCGGTAGGACCCTATATGTATCCAAGCCACCTCGGCAACCAGATGTCGGGGGCCATGCAACCCATGGGCGCGTATCATCAACCAATGCAATCTGACCAGATGGGCTACGCATATCCCCAACAGATGCACGGCAACCAAATGGCCAGCTATGGCTATGGCTACGGCTACAGTTACAGCCCGGAGCAAATGCACAACGCCCAGTATCTCGAGCAGAATATGTCTGGCTTGTCACTGAGGGACGGCGGTGCAGCTTCTTACTCTGCATCAGCACTGTCGTACGTGCCGTCTGGAAAGCCGATGAAACCGGAGGACAAGCTCTTCGGAGACCTTGTTGACATCACCAAATTCAAACCAGCAAAAGCCACAGCAGGTTGAATTGGGAGCTTGTGACACTTGCTTCTTGTGTTGTGCCTTGGTATCTCTTAATTCCTTTTGCCCTTTTCTTTGGCTATTTTTTTTTTTTTGTATTTTTGTTTGTATGGGCTACATCATTATTTGTATTGGCCTGCATTCACCCCCTCCCTCCCTCTCTCTCTTTCCCTCTCCCTCTCCCTCTCCCTCTCTCAAATGTATTGCAGATAAAATTGGACCTCATGATCTCATCTCTAACTCTTTATGACAAAATTGTTGAAACTCAGAAATAAATACGTTGGCAAAAAATAAAAGAATGAGCAAATGATGACCAAGCCTCATGACAATTTTTATATTAAATTACGAAAAAAGAAGGGGAATTTTCTTTTCTTTGGCGCTCTTGGATTTTCAATTCTAAAAATTAAATAAAATGAAGTAAAGGTAGAATACCAAACTTTTTTTGAGTGAAAAGTAAAACACCTGACCTAAGTTGACAAATTTTAGGTGGGACCGAAAAAAAGAATTTTCTGAAAACATACAATAAAATAAAAATAAAAAAAAAGCTTAAGAAAAAACTGAAATTGACGGCATAGAATTGCAGAATTCAACACCAATTTCTCTCATCGGAAAACTACCTCTCTTGTGATTATTAATTCCCCATTTCGCAACTGATTTACCGGGAATTTCCCATTTCTTGATCGCTTTTAAACAGTAAAATTCCGTGAGTTTCTTGTATCCATCCTCCAATTTGTTTCTAATCTCAAGAATTAGGTAATACTTTTGGAATTTCTCTTCCCATTCTTGAATTTTTCCTAATTCAGTTTTTTCTGGGGATGTGTGGTGATGGATTGTTGGATTTATGTAATTCAATTGCTGATTCGTATATGATAATCTCGACTTGATGCAGCTCTTATTCAATCATTGAGCGGCATTAATTTCAATTATTAGGGCTTATAATGCAGGTTAATTTCGCTCTCTTGAACTTCAATCTATTTCTTTTACTTGTGTTTTGGTGAATTTGGTCAAATTTTGGGATTTAGGCGTCTAGGGCTAGGCTTTTCAAGGAGTACAAAGAAGTGCAGAGAGAGAAAGCAGCCGATCCTGATATTCAATTGGTTTGTGATGATTCCAACATATTTAAATGGACAGCTCTTATAAAGGTGGTTTGGATTTTCTCGTTTTGTGCTTGTGTATGAGTTTTTTGGGGAAAAAACATTGAGGATTTGATTATTTGAATTAATTGGTTGATTTTGTTAATGTGCATAGGGGCCATCAGAAACTCCTTATGAAGGTGGAGTCTTCCAGCTTGCATTTTCCGTGCCTGAGCATTATCCTCTGCAGCCGCCTCAAGTTCGATTTCTGACCAAGATTTTCCATCCAAATGTGCATTTCAAGGTAGTTAATGTTGTCTTGAATTGCTGTAGATGGCCTAGTTTTATTAGATAGTTCAAGAGATATGTTTCTTGCTATTGTGTTGTGTGATTGCAGAATGGCAAGGAGAGTGAAATGTGTGATGATATCTGTAGTTATGAAGTCTTTTGTTGATTGAGTAATGTTAGTATTAGTCTTGGATTGCCGGAAACGGCCTAATTTCATTAGATAGTTCAAGAGATCTGTTTCTTGCTATTGTGTCATGCGATTGCTGAGTGGCGAGGAGAGTGAAATGTGTGATGATTTCTGTAGTTTTAAATTCTGTTGTTGATCGAGTAATGTTAGTGGTAGTGTTTGTGTTGGAAGTGATGTGTATAACTAATGATGGAAGTGAAACTGCTGAAATGGAGCACTTGATAGAGCTCCTAATCAAGTTTTTGTTTGTTTGTATACCGGTTTTTGTTAACTTTTAGCTGGCTTAGCTTGTTTATTTTATATGAAAGCGCTGAATTAGAGGTTGGATTTGGGGTTAAGTATGAAACAAATCCCTCATTTTGAGTATGATGATATATAGTCTTGGTTTTATAGTTGATGGGCAGTTTTCTTTTTCCATACCTTTGCTGGTTCATTTGCTGTTACTTCTATTTGTTATCATGTGGCTTGTAATATGATCGGGACAGTGCTGAGTGAAGTGTCGGTGTCTTGAAAATTGAAGTACACATGGGCTACCAACCAACATGAAAAAAGACAAGAACATCCCTATAGATGCTAGAAAGTCAAAGGAATGACTTTAGACATAG
The DNA here is from genome assembly GCA_034509125.1 of Monilaria moniliformis. Classification (NCBI taxonomy): domain Eukaryota; kingdom Viridiplantae; phylum Streptophyta; class Magnoliopsida; order Caryophyllales; family Aizoaceae; genus Monilaria; species Monilaria moniliformis. The sequence continues at coordinate 19,328 of JAYDZE010165116.1, read as the reverse complement.
TTCCTATTTCGTTGATTTGTAGTTTTCCTCATCTATGCACTGCTGGATTCTTTGTGGTGAAATGTTTCCTAATCTGTTGGTTCCATAGTTTGTGATGCTTGGCTTTTACAATCTGAAGACATCTTAGTTTCTTCCTGTACTTATAGTATTGTTTCCTTCGTTTTATTTTATGCAGACGGGTGAGATTTGCCTTGATATCTTGAAGAATGCTTGGAGCCCCGCCTGGACATTGCAGTCTGTCTGTAGGGCTATAATAGCGTTGATGGGTCATCCAGAGCCCGATAGCCCACTTAACTGTGATTCAGGTATTGTTGTTTGTGATATCTGTCCATGATACATATACTTCAGTTTTATAGCCATGGTTTAGGAAACTAGACGCTTCTCTTCTTGTATTACTTTGCAATACTAATTCCCTTTTAATCAATCATGGTTGATATGTTGGTAACAAAATCCGCCATAAGTGAAAAATCTTGGTGCTTCGCTTCTGTAGTTTATTTTTTCGGATATTAGGGGAAAAAAGGAGTTGACTGATGAAAACATTGCCAAATTTGACCCTATTTTGGTTTTAAACACAGATTATAAAACATTTCAATAGTGATCTCACCTTTTGATTTGTTGGCATATGATCTTTTTCAAGATCCAATAGTTTGTTTATGTTTCCTCGGGATTTCCTAGCCAACGTTGGAAAAAGGTCGTACCACAACATTTTCCCAGCATGGTAAATTGGAAACTTCTGGGCTTGTCTATTTTGCTGCAAATCCAAAAGTGTGCATTCGTCATAATTAAACCCTAATTGGGATTAGTAGATCCTGATTGGGGATTGGTGAACCCTAATTACAGTGGACGCGCCATATGTCCGGATGTACACAGATCTTTGCCTGAAACCAGTTGGTCACACTGTTATCCATCCTCACTCTATTCTTTAATTGTCTAGTAGCGTTCTTTCATTTCATTATGATTATTATTACATTCTCCAATTCCCTAGCTATTCCGGCTGACGCCTTTTGCCCTTTTGTCGAAGGTAACCTTCTCCGGTCAGGCGATATCCGAGGCTACCAGTCGATGGCTAGGATGTATACCAGACTTGCTGCCATGCCCAAGAAGCAGTGATCGGTCTTCCCTCCTATTTGTTTCTTTGAAATAAACTCATTTATTCTTCAGATACACATGCTGTAGCCAGTTGTACTTCCATGCATCTAGCTGGTACATTAAGATCCTCTATTCCAAAATAGTAACACGAGTATCGTTTTTTATGAATAAAATTACGTGTTGTTGTTCTATATAATGTACATTACGATTGAGGATTGTTGTGTATATAATTTCATTTCTTTCTTTGGTGAAGTGGCATACTTTTTTTCACATTATCTTACTTTCTAAGTTATCGGGAAATTTGTGGGCATGTCTATTTTGCTACAAATTAAAAGGCCGTATGGCACTATCGAAATTATTTATAAAACATGTCCAGAACCGGGGTCCGAGTCAACATTTTGTAGCAATTAATCCTATGCATCAACATGTACTGATGGAATGAAATACAAGAATAAAATGTAATTATTTTTGTATATTCTGCATTTAAAATTAAAAATTTATGTAGCAATCTGCCGGGAATTTCGTCAAGCTTTCAAAAGATACTATTTTTGATGTAGCAAACTCCTAATTTTTATAACTTTTTTCACCAAAAAATAATTTTGGGACCACTGGACTTTTATGCAACAATAATACAACGTTGCACTGGCTGTTGGTACATAAGTTAAGCTTTCTATTTCAATGATGACCCTAGCTCATTCAATGATGGGTTTTTAATTCATATAGAAAATTAATCAAATTATAAATAATGATATAAAAATATATAGTTTATATATATAGAGGCGTATCAGGGTGAAAACTAAGACTGATTATCATCCATTGGATCTGAAAATATAAGGTTTATATTTAATTAAAAACAAATCAACATACTTTATTCATCAATTCATCATAAGAGTATTTTTTAACACGGAAAATATATAGTAATATACGTAAAGGTATACATGGCATGATTTTATGATTAGCATATATGCTTACTGTGATCGGTATATATGCTTACGTGAAGATTATTTTTTCCATGTACCAAAAGATTCTTGTATGTTATAAGTCATTAAAATCCGCTGCCATGTGACTTTATTTTATCCATTAAATGATCAAATCATACGGTCCACATTCGATCTCGATTTGGATATAAGATTTAGTTCGAATCTGATCACTATCTATATAATGTGTTGTGTTTGTTTCTATCCAAATCCATTTGAATGCTTTTTACAGTCCATCATAATTCATTTTCAAACCCAACATCCATAATCATAATAAAATTATAGAATAATACTTATTTATGTTGTGGATTATGCATAATTTACAAGTCTTTAAAATATAATTTGATCAGTAGCTCGTATCTTTCTTGCAATTTGAATTTCTCATTCTTTAGTATAACTTAATATGACTAGCTAGGGTTCACTGATCCAATTAAGATTCATCTCTTTTATATTTATTTTATAATAATAAAATTCATAATTTTTAAAATCTTATAATATAGTGAAATTACTAGTGAGACGAGATGAAACCAAAAATTGTGAGACTTGTTCATATTGTGTGTTTTTCCATTTGAAATGTATTTGTACTATTTTTCCTCAAGAATCAATATTCAACTTCCTTAAAAGTAATCATATGTTTCCATTAATACTTATTTAATTACGAGCTATGAAATTTTCTACATACTACATTGGGAATAATTTATAAATTACATAAACAGACCCTATATATATATTATATATATATATATCTATATATATATATATATTGCAATAATTAATAAATGAAGTCGTCCAAATCTTGACCACGTATTAATTAATGGTTTCAGAAGAATGTAGAAAACTGTTGAAGATAAATCCAAATAGTTCATCTCTCCAGGAAAATAAATTAAAAAGAAAAGTAAAAAGATATTTTGTATAAATTTGGATCCATCTTTCTCATTGGGTCTTAAAAATTTGTTGAAGATTAATTTCTAGATTTCTAGATTTATTGGCTAACATAAATTATAATAAATTATTAGGTGACTTAGTTGGTGAAGTAACGACTATATATAGTAAAAAATTATGATCGATTTATATATTTTAAGTTTTAACTTGAGATGAAAATATAATATATAGTAGCTGCAGATTAAAAAAAATTATGACTATAATAATTAGATTTTACATGTATATGTTTATTATACTAATACGTACTTTTAACTTTCAAATGTACGTATCGATATGGGGCCATCATCACTTTAAAAAATTAAAATGTACCTATTTCAAGTCGACATTTGAATATTTAATTTATTAAGGTAATAATTACAAGAGCCTTTGTTGGACTTGAGTTAAAAATCTAGATTTTTGGACGATATCTTTATTTTTTCAAATAAATTTATGTTTTCTATCAAATACTATAATAGTATAAGATTCATGTTTTTCTGTATTTTTAAAATAAATATAGAAACTATCTTTGATCTCAAATATACATGTTTAGTTTACCTATGTGCTGGTACTTTTTGGTTCAGTGTAACTAATTTATTTTTTTTTGATAAGAAGAAAGGCTTCGACCACGTGGAGCGGTGAGCAAGGTACAAAGACGCAACAAGCTACAAAACAAACAAAGTTCCAATCACTAACGAAGAGACCATACGAGCGATAGAACTGTGTAATTAATTTATTGTAGGTGTTAGATATGTTTTCAACATTTTTGTTATCTCAAATTTATGAGAAAAATGTAATATTTTACTATTTTAAATTTATAAATGTGAACAAAACCTAGCTTTATAAATGTGTCAAGTTAACCAAAGATCAATCGGTACAACTTCTATTGATTTGATTTAATTTAATTAATTAATTTACATGTAATTATAGTATTTACTTTCTATTTTTCAGTATATAAAATTATAAATTCGTGCTGACAGGTCTAGTCACATAAGCAATTTTCGTAAACTTTATTTTTCCTTGGTTGGTATATATGTCTCTCTCCTCATTACATACTATAATTGTTACTTTTTCTAAATGGCTCCACTCTAATAAATTTTGTCCACTTATATACATATATATATATCATTATACATATTATGAAATTGTTGTAATTTTGTAATTAATTTTAATGTTTTTCCCTCTAATATTCAATTTCAAAAATATTTGTGGCTTTCGAGCTCCATCAGTAAAGTCATGAGATCGTTACTCTACGAGAGAGACAGACAATTGAGGTTATAATTTAATGACTTGAAATAGCTACATATTGGAATATGAGGGTGTTGGCCGAAAGATTGCAGAATATAATAATTAAAAAAAAAAGTGTGGATAGTTTATTCAACTTATAGAAGACCATTTTACATATTTTAATAAAATGTATATATCTTAGATGGTGACTTGCGTCATCTTCACCTGCTTCCAACCTATGACGACTTATATATATCAAAATGTTCATTGTAATTATGTTATGAACTTCCCTAAAAAAATTATGCTATGAACTATATTTAATTATTTTTGAATAATTGATATATATTAGATGCTATATACATCACAACAATATTGATAATATTAAATGGTAAATCATGAAACACGTATCCTAGCTAGGAGAGGAATCTAAATATATATCATGTGGGCTCTCTTTTTGCATTCTCTGAGAAATATAGTACTATCACTATGATCTGGAGAGAGAGAGAGAGAGAGAGAGAGAGGAAGAGAGAGAGAGGGGTTTTAATTATTGTTCAAATTACTGTAGCAATATAATGGAGAGAAGGAAAGAAAGATAGGGAGACATTAATTATGAAAATGTCATTCTCCAAAACCGTGTAACTATTCAATCTTCATAAATACGAACATCGCTGGAAAATGACAAGAAATAGGGAATATATGAGATGGAGAAAACTTTTTTGTAAAATTGAATGCAAATAATAATAATAATAATAATAATAATAATAATAATAATAATTAACACATTCCAAAATTTTGATCTAGAATAGTGAAATACAATTAAAGGAGGTGTTAATTTGACAATTTAAAGAATTAGAAATATGGAAATTGCGAGAATTGTATTTTAGAATTGTAGGGAAAGAAATTTATTTGTAAATATCAAATCATGCATGTCCGAAGTTATTACAATGAATATTTATATGTTCGAAAAATCAGATTTATGTATATATATTTAGACGTCAATTTTATCATGTCTGAAATAAAGTTGTAGTCGGAAAACCAGATTTATGTATATGTATTTAGACGTCAATTTTATCATGTCTGAAATAAAATTTTAGATTTGTTTCAAAAATTATAAACAATTAAACAATATTATGAAATTAATAGTTCAAACTTGAAAGTCGCATATTGAGTTTAGAAAAAATAAAATAAAATTTTTTTACTTTCTAAATTTAGACTAAATATATAGCTGGGTAGGGTTTTCTTGACTTTATTTGTTTGAAGAGGACATTTTTAGAGCTACTTTAAGGGCATAATTTTACCCATTGGATAATATATAACCGTTGAAAATTCATTGTATGAAAATGAGCATTCATTCGTTAATTTATTGTTTTTTCCTCTAATTTTTGGCTGCCTATAATACCATGCAAATGGACAGTGGTTTTAAATTTCTACTATGATTTTAATTTAGAAAAATATTTTTAAATATAAATATATAATATATATATATGTCAACTTCACATACACATAAATGTCGGATTTGGGGTGATCGAAAAATATTTTTAAATATAAATATATATATGTCAACTTCACATACACATAAATGTCGGATTTGGGGTGCTAGGATCAGTTGAAGCACCCATAATCCAAAAAATTCACTATATTGTTTTTAGTTTTTATTTTAGTTCTTTTTTCGTAGGAAAATTCGATTTTAGCTCCCAAAAACTAGTTATTTGGTTCCGCCTCTACACACACATATATTATATGAAACTCAATATATATATATATATTGAGTTTTATAATTGGATGGAATATAATTGGGTGGTATATATAAATGTACGTTTTATAATTTTAACCCTTCCAAAATTATATATAGTGCACTTACCTAATAATAAGTTGCACATTAAATTTAATTTTACTTCTAATAGTTAATATTCATCGAAAATTGAAAACCCTTTCTGTTTGGATGAGTAAATAAGGGATATTGGTAGGAAAATGTTATGTAAATTTACTTCTTTTTATTGTTTTGGGGGATGCAATTTTACTTTTCTAATTACATTAAATACAATTTTTTTAATGTGTATGGCATGTAGGGTATATTTGTAAGATTCAATTAATGCATCCTTCACTCACATAATATATGAATATTTATTTTGTGTACACATATGATAACATGGGATTTTTAAAAATAATAATTAACGGTGGATATTAGTAAATGACAGTCGATATATTGACTTACGATATGCCCGTATTTATAGGGAGTTGAATGGATAAAGGGATAACGTTGCACGATGTAGATTAAGGTCATACTTCACACACACACACACAATATGAAAGGGATATTGTCTATCATATATTTTCTTAATTATTGTAATATCGTTAGTTAAATATTCTTTATTATGTATTAAATTAATTATATCATATTACTTGATATTGTCTCAATTTTGTTTTAACACATACCATGTAAGAACTTTGTTCCATATATAATGTATATGTATATATTTTGGAAAACCTATTTTAAAAAAATTCAAATTTGCACAAATACTAAGAGACTACGTGTACAATTTTGATAATATGCATGCACGCGTTACCATCTATGAAGCCAAAAAATAAAAACAAAAATAAAAAATAAAATAAAATCAATAGTAGTGGTAGTATATTTTTCTAATTATATTGTTTTGCCCCTAGAATATATTTAAAATTGATGTAAATTGTTTTTCATCGTCTATTTCTAAATAAGGTTTATCTATAAATAACCAACGTAAATTACTAGATGCACTTTGAAGGTGATCAATAGTACTATGGGATTTCGAAATTCATGAAATAAACTCAACAATTTATAGTTACTCACTTTCCTCGAAATCATGGTATGTGCAAAAAATATTATTTACATGAATCCACATTACGTGGGGCCCATCATATTGATGCATGCAATTCTTTACTCAAACAAAAAAAAATACCAAAAAGAAGAAATAAAAACATTTCTTATGTGTATTTATAAGAAAATCAAATTAACCATATTTCCATTTAATAAGTCGGATTTAATTAAAAATATACATTTTCTCACACCAAATACAACGAAGATCCCATTTATGCATTTACTCACAACTTCCCACGCCCAAATAAAATAAAAACAACCAAAAGTGAGAGAGAGAGAGAGAGAGAGAGAGAGAGAGAGAGAGGTAAAGAGAGAACCCTAAAAGATTCTTTTCAAACCTAAGTACATTTAATCCCCATTCAATATTTATATATAAATTTTGGTAAATTAATTACTCCCCCAATTGAAATTGCCTCACCATTTTAGGGTTATCCGCAGCTTTACCTCCCTTCTTTATTACCACACAAATTTAGGGTTCTTTATTTTTTCTCTCTCAAAAACCATCTCCCCACCCCACTCTCGCAGCCCCCGTGTGTGTTCCCCACGCACCAATGAGATCGCGCCGAAGTGCGTGGACGATCAGTTGACGCGACGGTCGCTTCTCAACCACCCTCCAAAACCGGCGGGTTCCACTCACGCCCCAGTCCTCGTCTGGCTAGGGTTTCCGATAACGGCATAGTGCGATGGTGATAGGTAATCCCACCACCGCGCCACGCTGGCGCAGTCCCATTGGCCCCGCACCCACCCTTTCACCCTCTCTCTCTCTCTAGAAACGGGAGTACACATGCATACAACGACAAAAAGAGTATAATTACTAAAAACTTCGTATGTGTCGACAGTAAACTGACATTAAAAATTTGCGCACTTTCTCTCTTGTCTTCATTTCCTCTCTCTCCCTCTCTAACTTTCTCTCTCTCTGTAAATATAAAAACATTTCCTCCGATTTTCAGACCTAAAAAAGAAAAGTGAGCACTCCTCCATTTCTTTCGAAGTCCAATCCCCGCCCAATCGCGTCAACAAATTCATAGAGATGAATTCGCGAGCTTCTCATCGATCGAATGAAGATTGTTTCTTGCTGAGGCGTAGACGGATTTTGCTGGGTCAATTAATCAGCGGTGGTTTTTTTATCTGATTTTGAAAAAAAAATTCTCCTTCGATTTCCGATTAAGGTTAGTTCATTGAATTTGTGCTACTGTTTCAGTTTAATTTCTCTTTTTTTTTTGTTGCTCCGTACTTAGGTCTTAGCTGACTTCGAGATGATTTTTTTATTTTTTATTTTGAAAAATCTCTTTATCTGAAGTGGGTCTTTCCATTTATTTCTATGGCGTCGGTTTATTTTTATTTCCGGTTCAATTCCGCTTCACATTATGGTTATTTTATGCTGGTTTTAAGCTGATTCATTACTGATTTAGCTAGTGTAGTGGAAAGGCCATCGTTCCGTTTTTTCATTAAACCCTAATTTTGAGTTAGTGAGATGAGATTTAATTTGGTTGCTTTTGTTTTTATTTGATTACGGTTGCGAGAGTTTATGTGGGTTTCGAGTTAATTTTTTGAGCCGTCGATGGATGCATCTTTGATTTCACTGTTGTGGTGAGCGATCAAATCAGCATCTTTTTTTCCCCTAAAGAAAACCCTAGATTTGCCTTTACCTTTATTTCTTTATTTTCTTACTCGTTTTGCTTACTATTTGGTAAGTTTAGCTGTGCTTTAAATGTAACGTGCTCGAATACTAACCATTGACTGGATTTAGCTCTGTGTTTACTTTGATTGTGAAATTAGGGTTTCTCTATTTGGTCGGCAAAATGCCTAAATACTTGCAGCATTACATGTTACCGTTGCTTGGTGCTCAGCTTTGGTTTCTTTTTTGGCGTTTGCATCGTGACTGTTTGCCTTAGTTTGTGAATTGATTCTACATCACTAATGAACTTCAGATCTTCACTTTAGTTTTTATATTGCATGTGATATATATAATCTTAGTCTTGCTACTCCATCTGTTGCATGCCTTTTGCTGAGTTGGTAGTTGTGCTTTGAACTCTTGAGTTGCGATTGCAGGCGATTAGTTCATTGTTCTTCAGTTGTTTTTGGTGTGATGGTTTTAGGTTATCTTGAAATGGATAAGAGTATTGTGGCTATGGAAGAAAGTCATTGGAGAAATGATTCTCCAGTTTCTGCATCAAAGTCTTTAGGATCATTCGTTCAGATTAACTCTATAGCTATAGACCTCAGTTGTGCCGTGGAAGAGATTGAGTCACCGTTGCACGAGCATTTTTCAATACGGTAAGTCTTTCTTTACCATATCTTAAACTGCTTACTGTCATGCCATCACTTGATCATTTCTCCCTTGGCATTGAGGGATTTATTTCTTTTGAAAACTTTTTCTGGTTGCATGATATTTTATGTGGAAGATTGTGTTTGAAGAGGTTATTGTGTGCTAGTGTCATCCTTGACGAATCATTGTCGGATAGTGGCAAGTGAAGGGAGTTATAAACTGCATGCTGAAAGATGAATTGAAACATATATGGATATATAACTTGTTTCTGTTATGAATGTGTGATGTACTGATGTTAGAGCATGTTTTCTTAAAACTTTCAAGCAAGCATGTAAGAGTATTAGTGTTGTGTGATTTGTGCTGTAAACCGTACATTTGTTCGAGCTTCTTGGTTTCCCGAGAACATGTCCATATATTTCTAATTTTCTGTGTACAGTCATATGATATCCCGAGAACAATATACATCATATTCGTTACAAAGATGGGAGTATTAACACTCTCATTGACTTATACTTGCTGAGTTGACTACTAAAATAGTATACACTTGTTAGAGATTGTAGAACTTATCAATTAAGGGACAGTAACTGAGTCTGTGGATGAGCAGTGGCTTTGTTGCTGGAATGCGGAAAAAAGACTCGAAGACGTGTTTTCCCTTTTCTTCACAAGGTGTAAACAATGATTTGGTCGATAATCTACCTCCACTATCTGTTCCCAAATTCAGATGGTGGCAGTGTTCGACCTGTGTCCCAGACTTCTCTGCTGAGAGCACTGGACTAGAAATGGTGCTTGCAGACAGAAGTGATGCTGGCACAAGTTATTGTCAGCATGTTGATCGAGAAAAGGAAGTTTTGCTCTCAAATAGCAGACGAAATATAGGTATATACATGCACTCTCAAATTAGGTATATTTGGTCTGGCATAGTCTTCTTACATCTGTTTTGTGTATTTACTAATCTGCTTTGCAGGTGAGTCGCATGTTTTAAGGGAGTCTATAGATGGGGAAAACAACGATCCAAGTAACAAAATGAAAAATGTCGATCCGCAGTGCAAGGATTATAAAGCTACCACAAGTAGGCTTTAATTTATTACATTAGACCACACAAATTACAAGTTTCAAAGCTGTCGATGCTATTTAGTCCTTTTTTAACACCCAGAATATGTCTGCAGGCAGCAAAGAAAAAACAGATGTCCGGAATGAAAAATGTGGGACTTCATATGCTCATATAACAAAAGCTAATCCAGTCCAGATTGTAGAGAGAAACGATAACAATGCAGGTGTTTGGCAGAATTAATTGGCGTCTTCGATTTTTCGCTATCTCTAGGTGTTTGAATGATATATTGGTTTTGTTTTTGGTTTCAGATGTGGCTAATGTAAGAATAGCTGAGAATGCTTCATTTGGATTTGATGAGCCAGATGATGTATCGTTCGCGAGTGATGCTGCAGGTTGTGCCATAACACGTAGGAGAAAACCGAAGTTGCGTTCTCTGGCTGATATAATGGAGGAAAAAAATAATTCAATGTGTGAACATATTAAAGTGAGGTCTGCTTTGTCCAGTGGGATGCAGGTCACGTCTATGGAGAAGGAAGATGATCCACATCGTCATTCTGAGTTCGAGACGTCTGCAGATATGGCAACAGTAACTAGAAGTCCTCATAGGAGAAGAAAGATTGCTGCCGTAGAAGACAGAGGACCTCCTCAGGCAACTAATTCACTCGGTACAGCTAAAAGATTCAAAAGTCCAATTCCAGATTCAGATAAAAGACGCAGGATGCTTGAACTATCTGATTCAGATTCGGGAGATGGCTCTGCACAGTCGGATTTGCAACTTAGTGCAAAGACTCAACCGAACAAGCCCAGAAGAAATAGAGCTCTTGGAGTCAAAAGAAAGCTGAAGCATATTCATGGTGACAATGGAATGCCGATAAGAGACTTGCCACCAATGACAAATTCTATGTTCCTGGAAAACATACGGAGACATTCTGCTCCACTCAAGACTAGCTCTGGTAATATGGAGAATGTCCCTCCGGCCATGAGAGGAGAAATTGCACCATATTTAAATAATTTAATATCTGGAAAACAAGTGGATAGAACCTCTGATAAGTCCACAAGTAAGAGGCCTGAAGTCGAAGTTGATCTTAGACCTATCGTGCCTCCAAGAAAGAGCTTTATGGGAGACTGCAACGTCCAAGGCAAAGTTGCGTTGGAGCTTTCACTGAACAGCTATACAGATGCTGAAAGAAACTCAAACAACCAAATATCTGACAGGCAACATAGTGCCATTCCGGATCTGAACGAGTCATTTACAGAAAAACCATCTTCAACTCAATGGAAGCAGCAGTTAACTTCTGAGAATAGGTGTTCACCTGTGCACAAAAATTTGGTATGCCAAGTTTTTGTGTTGATAAATTGCATGATTATTCTACTATGAAGTTAACTCAACCTTTATACTTTAGATTTCGAAATCAATTAATCTTTCTGGGACAAACCAACTAGAAAGTTTTGTTTTATTCTACTCGATTGGGGTATAAGTATCTGATGTTTGTGGTCCTACCAATACTGTCGTATTGTTTTGTGAAATTTCATTTGATATTAACTAGTTGTATTGAATCTTCAGGATATGGCTACCTCCTTCAGTAAACAGATGGCTGGAGAAGGAAAAAGACAATTCGGAGTGTCTGAGCCACAAACCGTCCAAAAGATGCATAGCAATATAGAATCTGGCGGAACTTCAGATGATATACCTATGGATATAGTCGAGCTTTTGGCCAAGAATCAACATGAAAGGACGCTTGGAAATTCAAGGAACCATCTCCTTGCTTCTACCACCAACAGTTCTGTTAGAGGGTCAACCCCCATCTACGCTGATGGACGTCCTGGCGTTATCAGTTTTCCTCTAACCAATGCAAGAGGTGGTATTAGTGTTACAAGTAGCGAGACGGGACCCGAACAAGGAATCTTGAGTTTCCCGCAGGTGAAAAATTGTCAGTTGGACATAGGCAGCATGGAGGAGAACCAATTCAGGCTTTTCAGCTCATTTAAACCTTGTCAACCGAAGAAAACACAGTATTCAGCCTCAAATTCTCTCTATTTGGGGCCTAGACCTAGTGATGGGGCTGATCTATTATGGGCTCCAAGGAGGAAGAACGCACTTTTTCATCTTGATGTTCGACATAACCGCTCTGTTCAGCACAATGGCATGGATATGCAGTCATTCCCCGGCCAAAGCTACAAGGGGAAGACTGTTGGTGATATGAAGGGCGAGGCAAGAAGAGCTGCACGTGATGCTTCTGCAGTCAAAGAGGGTAGAACCGGGTCGAGCACCAAGTCTGCAGGATCTATGGATGCTTATACAAATGATACGATTCCAGCTATGCAGTTACTGTCCTTGATGGATCGTGGAATTGTATCAGGCTCTACATTCAAAGTTGGTTCGAATAGTTTTCTTGATAAACCTTTCTCTCCCTGCAACCACCACCCACGGCTTAATGTAAGTGAAAAGCAGAACGACCCGTTCCTCAATGGATCATTCTTCTCACAAGGTAGCCGCATTAATAAAGACTTTCCTGCATTACTCAACGGTGTCTGTTTTCCTGGTGAAACCTCAAAGAAAAAACCCTATGCACAAGGTTAATATCATTTTGCTCAACAGTTGATGATAATTACTGCATGTTTACTTTTAACTGACATTTATTTCTCAAAATTGATTCATGATTTCTTTAGGCCACATGCCTCCCCCACGAGGAAACAGTAAAGCCTTCAACACGGACAGCTCGGATAATCTCATAACTAAACCACCAAGAGGCAATGTGGAAACGGAAATTTGCACTCTCAACCGGAATCCTGCTGATTTCAGCATTCCTGATGCAAAGAATGAGTATACTATAACTTCTAGAGATTTGAAAGCGAGAAAACGGAATTCTCTGAAGGAAAGATCCCGGGGCCCGAATTTGGAGGGGCAGAAGAGAGGAAGAGCGAGAAAAGATGCCCCCGTGAGAGAGTATTCAAGAAAATAGCCAGAGACAACCTTATGGCATTGTTCTTGCGCCCTATCTGCTCCTTCCTGGGTTAAAATTAATTATGCTTCGCAAGTTGGTGCTGTGAGACAGAGTTTATGCTTTTCTTTCAATGGGATGGATCTCTTTAGTTTTCCTTTTTAGGTGGTTTTTTCAGGAATTCCAAAACATGTTATACAGATATTCAGAACATGTTACATAGATTCAGGCCATATCCAAATTTTGCATATGCTTATGCATTCATGATTTGGAAATAACATCAAATACCTCGGTCATGTTTTGTGTGTGTGTGTGTGTGTGTGTGTGTGTGTGTCTTTTTAGATATATACAGATAGTTCCTCTGCAAGATCTCAAGATATGCTGCTGTTTGATTGTTTTTGTTGGAGGTTTCATTCTAGATTCTCTAACTTACGTAGTTCAGTAGTTTTCTATTTCAGGACAAATGAAATTGTTCTTGTGTGTTTTTCCCTTTTTTATTTCCCCACCTGAGTCAGGGGTTGTCTATTTTTGGACACACTACAAAAGTAACAGAACTACATAACTATTATTATTTAGATAAATATAGAGCTTTATATTATTTATTATGATTTTTCACATTCCTTGTTAGAATAGGATATTCATATTAATCACATGTCTTCCTCAGCATAATACAATAGAAATTTTGATATTATATTTCTCTTTATTCTTGGGGGGGGGGGGTGTTTGACTATATTTCAGTACATGGATCCTTTGCCTGAAAAGGGGAGCCGAAATTACGCTACGAGATAAAATTAAATTTTAATTACAATTCATTTTATAAATTGAGAGAAAGGAGGAAATTGGAATTTCTACCATGATCTCTAACTTTTATAATTATTTTAAAAAGAGAATATTTGTAGGATGATCACTCACTTTTATAACAAATTTAAAAAGGGAATACTCGTCTTAATTAATTAAAATCTGTAAGCTCTAATTGAAGCCGTATTTACCCATAATTATATATTAATTAATTAATAATTAATCATAGTTTATCATTGGGGATGGCCGAACCCAAGTTTTTGCTAACATTCTACTCTTTATTCATATGACAGATATACATATTATAATTAATATTCCACATAGTACTTCCTTCAAAGTTGCAATCATGAGTTCCTTCAAGAAAGGCACTGACATATCTCTCTCTCTCTCTCTCTCTCTCTCTCTCTTCTCTCTCTCTCTCTCTCTCTCTCTCTCTCTCTCTCTCTCTCTCCCTCCCTCCCCCCTCAACAACGTGTCTAAAAATGGTATCAATGTATTACAGTCCGATCCTAAACATTAAATTATAATGCATTACTCACCATGGCATAAACCCCAGAAACTTCTGCGCCGCCGACATATCTACAACGGTAATTTCCTCGTACGCTTCATTAAAATATCCGAAGCCCTTTTAGGGAAATCCCAAGATTTCGTCATCATTGACTTATAACTATTTTAGGATGTCGTTTTTCAACTATATATATAGCGCGAAGTATATGAAAGTTGCATGCACTTATTGGTGCGAGAGAGAAGTATACTAATTTTAGTATTGTTCCATTGAAGCCAAGGATGTTCTTGATCCGAAGGGATGTTGTCGGAAAAGGGATTGTCGTTTGTGAATGAGGAAGATGTGTTCATTCGCTCCGATTGTAGCCGGCTAGGGCTTGTTTACGCCGATGCTCGAGTTTTAGGTATTCGATTGGGTAATTTGTTATCGTATTGGTGTTACTTTATTTATAAGTAATACGTGGTACAATGTGTTATGAGATCTTCATTTGATGTTCGATTTTAATAATAATATGTAGATATGTGTGATCTTCATAATTTAAGGAGCGATGTCGTTCTAAATATATTATGCATTTGTATATCTTGTATTAGTAGGTTTCATATAGACAAAGTGTTGTAACATCCCTTACATGCAATTGGAGTTTATTGGTCTTGATTATGATTTATAAATTATAATTAGGATTGTATATATCGTGAACTTTGACTAAATATATATTTGCTCATTAGTTAATTTGTAATAGTTAACAAGAGATTTATTATTAATTATTTATTACAATTGCTATTACAAGTTGCGATTTCTGGTAATAAATGAAATAAGGTCCCCATTAATTACAAAACGATTGATAGAAGTACTTGTTATCTAATTAGGTCAGACAAAACTAGGGTTTGGTATACAATCTACAGTCTACATAGGTCAGGTAACTTCCACCCAGCAGAAAAAAAAAATTGTAAAATCACCCTAATTTAGTTTCATTGTTTTCTTTTTTCTTTGTGAAAACATTGTTTCATTAATAAAATTTTTAAATCACACCCCATTTTTGTGTTTATTAATGCAAATAAAAGCTTACATTATTAATAAAAAGCATGATGTGTTCATCCATTACGTACCCCACCACATGTCAATATGCATATAATTCCTGTAGACTATTGAATCCGTGAATCACAAAATTAAATTTATATATATAGTAAGTAATAATTCGACCAATAAAAAATAAGATTATCCTTTTTGAGGGTAAACAAATAAAATGAGCCAAAGTTCCCCAAGATTTGTAGAATATAAGGGGACGGCCGTCGACCGCCCACTGCAGCAGAACCGCTCCTCAAGATTTGTAGAACATAAACGGCTGTCGACCGCCCGCTGCGGCCGCGGTTCATCCGCGGCTGCCGGAAACCTTGCCTCCACCGGGAGATTATCTTGATATATTTAAAGAAATAGATAAATAGTCCGACTTGAAAATTTTCACATGCACCGACCAATTATATTTACAAAATGTTAAAAAATAAAGAAAAAAAATAAAACTGCAACATGATAATAATTTCATGCAGCAAGCAAAATTGAGAAAAAGAAAAATATATTCACGTGGGGTACAGTCATTATTTCCCATCTTACAAACATTAATCGAAAGAGACAAATCATGGCCGTTCATCTCTCCTCGTCAGTCATCTCCAGCCGTCCATTGTCGCGCAGAATCTTCAGCAGCTGGGCCCCCTTCCTCCGTGCCCTCGCGCTGCACTCTCCCTGCAGCGCCAGCGTCACCGCACGCGCCACCTCCTCCGCCGGCGCCACCGCCGCGGCCCCCTCCTCCACCCCGCCGTAGATCACCGCCAATACGCTGATCGCGTGCTCCTTCCCCCGCCCACCCTCCATCCCGCCCATCACCTGCACAAGAACCAATATATATATGTAATTAAATTTAAACGGATGAAATATTTGTATAAAAATAAGGTAAGAGGGAGAAAATGCAGCATAAATATAGTTAAAAAAATCAGAATTCGAAGTCCGTCCCTGACCTGTACCATCATCGGCACCGCCAGTGCGTGGGCCCGCACCTCCTCGGCCCCCTCCGATGTCGTGCACAGCAGCTCCAGCGCGGCCAGCGACCGCTCCGCCACGGCGCTCTCCGCGTCCGCCAGCGCCTCCACCACGGCCGCCACTGCCCCGGCCCCCACTGCCGCGCGCCGATTCCCCTCCACCAGGCACAGCGCCAGCAGCACCTTGCTCGCCGCCTTCCGCGCCACCCCCTCCCGGAGGTACGCCACCACGCCACCCACCACCGCCGGCGGGCAGCAGCAGCCGTCCACGGCGGAGCGAGGGTTGGGCACCAGCGACCGCTCCAGCAGGTGGACCGCTCCGACGCGACCCGAGTCCGACCCGGACCCAAACCGGAGCTCTGCGGCGCGGAAGAGCTCCTCCAGGGCGCCGCCGGTCAGCGGCGGGGCGTCGGGATCCGGGTCTTGTATGGGTTCCGGTTCGAGTACGGATTCGGGTTTGGGTTGGGAATACGGTTGGCCCATGGGCGAGTTGGAGAGTGGGAATCGCCACTGGGTGAAGCTTTGGGAGGTGTTGGAGGAGGAAGAGGAGGAGGATTCCGGCTGCGAAAGCGGCGGCGGCGGTGGCGGAGGGGGAGGGAGGGGCGGCGCGGTGGAGCTGGTGGGGCTGAGGGCAGTTTGAGTGCAGTGGCGGAAGAATCCGCATGAAAAAAGCTGGCTGCGAGGGGTGGTTTTGAGCTTCGCTTGGTTTGTTTTCATGGTGGCTGAGATCAAGAAACTCCGGCGAAGGAGAGAGAGATCGCGTGTGTGTGTGTGTGTTTTATTTTGCATGTAGAGAGAGAGAGAGAGTGGAGTAAAGAGGAGAGAGTGAGTGAGAGACTCTGCGTATTTTATTTTGCATGTAGAGCAGAGAGGGAGAGGGAGAGGGAGAGAGAGAGAGGGGAGTGTGCATTACAGGGCAGAGGTGGGGACTTGTTCGCTGACAAGACAGTGATGCTTCTAATAATATTGATTGAAATGTTGAGTGATTTTCGGGCTGTAGATAATGGGCCGGGCTCGATTGAGTTTATTTTTCTCAAATATGGGCTTATTTTGAATTTGGCAGATTGATGAATATATTTTGAATCTTTCATTCACGAATTATTCTATTCAATCTTAGGTTCGAATTTTAAAAGTAGAAATGAGGTGGCTTGGGGCTTTCTAATAGGATCCATCAACAACTTAGGCCCATATAAAGCCCAACCCCTCACTCTCACTCTCTCTCTCTCAGGTTCTTTTATTTTTATATTCATGAAAATCTGTAGGTCGCTAGTTTCGGTGTATATTGAGTAGATGAACACGGCAAACCATGTATGATGCATAAAGCACAATCGCAAAATCAGGTCTAACAGACACAGTGTTTGTATATATAGAAGAATTCAAGTAAATTATATTCTAAATTTTAGAAAAATAACACTTTATATCTCAAATTATTCCTCTACGTACTTATATGTGTATATACCACATACATATATGTGCAGGGGCGGACGCAGAATAAAATGTTGGTATGGGCTTCACTATATATATATATTAAAAAATTAATATATCATAAAAAATTCACAATCACATTGTCAACAACTATTAAAATGCATAAATATTATATATATAAAACTAGTCTAACACATACCACTAACACTTTTACAAAATCCAACACTTTTATAAGTTTTACTCCTATAAAAAATAACCCACGTGAGGTTAGGGGCCTTAGGTTAGATAGTAGAGCTGAAAAGTTGTCTGTACAATATTAATATTTTATTAGTTTAACTTTTCCTTCCTAGGCTTCTTCCTTAAAGCAACAGGCAGCAACGCCATGTTTCAACCTCTGCAAATTGCACTTTCAGATTCAGCTCCTTCTTACCATTCAATCTCCAGGCTCCAGCGTTTTAGTGTTCAACGGCATTGACATGGTAAGGGCTAAATATGTTTTTCGAAAATTTATAAAATTTTAGAAATAGAAAAAAAAACTTTTTGGTAGAGGCTTAAGCCCCTCCCCTCTCTTTAGTGTGTCCGCCCTTGCTAGCAGAGATTACATGTACTTTGACATTAAAAAAAAAGACTAAAATATAGTAGGAAGCCTGTTTGTTGCACACAATTCTTTTAATTCACATTAATCTATTACATAGATAAAAGCTGAATTTTGAATTTATTTATAAAAATGTCATCTTCCCACCATGTTTCATAAGCACATATTAAACTTGTGATACAATGAGTCGAAACATATCATAAAAATTTATAACATAACTTTATGTGATAAATTAATAAAGCTACGTGGAGCCTTTCACAATAGATGTTGAGATTTGGAAAAGCCTGTAAAAGGTTTTTAAGATTGAGATGGACCAATGGTTCACGATATTATCTGCACAACAGTACAGATATATGCTATATTTAGCTGGTTTTTACAAATTTGTTTAATAGAGAACATTTTAAATACAAAATAGCATCACGTGTGTAGCTTGACTATCAATAAAACATCTTCAAACTTTATTTCAAATTTAAAAAATTGAGCAAAAATCCCCTATATTTATCTATAAATACCAGTGTCGTCTCTTAGGCCATCTCCAACCATTTACACCAAACTCAAACCCATTTTTCAGTAAATGTCACATCAAACAGTAATTCTACTCCAACCATTTACACCAAACTCAAACCCAAAAGAATATTCCTTTATCAC
>JAYDZE010165005.1:0-22002 GCA_034509125.1 Monilaria moniliformis | reverse complement strand
AATTATGTAGTTTTTAGTTTTTAGTTAATGTAATCGTAGGAATTTTAATTATGTCGTTTTTGCTTTTTATTTTATGTTATTTAGGATTTTAAATTATGTATGTTTGAATTTTAATTAAGTACTTTTCGAATTTCGTGTCTACATTTTACAAATAATTTAATTGCGAATTTATATATAAAATTGAAGTAAAAATAATAAAATGATAAAAATTGAGTTGTGGCTGATTTGGGGCTGAATTTTTGGGGGTGGGATAATGGTGTTGTGGCTGAAAAGTAAAATGCTGACGTGACAACCGAAAATTGAGTTGTGCCTGGTTTTTTTGGGGCTGGAATAAGGATGCCTTTAGGCAGATAAGGCCGGGCCGAGAAATAGGTCCAGGCCGACGGTATCCGCCGCCTGCGACTTTAAAACCACACAATAAAGTCAACAAGAAATTAAGGAAATCATCGCTTCAACATTTCTCTTCCTTCTTTCACAATAAACGCCAACCTCTATGATTCTCTCTCTCTCCTTGTCTCTCTCTAATCACCCAATCTCCCCTCTAAGCTTCTTCAGCAGTTCAGCTGATGGCCTTCCATCACAGGAAACTGCTCGATGAACCCATACCATTGTTTTGTCAACCCTTCTGTGTTGAAGCAGAGAATCTAAACACCACCTGTCCAGTATCCTGTCTCAACTCCTGCCCGGATACCTGCAAACAATCATCCGTTCAATTCCCACCGCTACCACAGCCGCCGCCTCCTCCGCCGCCCCTCTCCACCAGCATCGCTCCAGACAAACCCCCGCTCTCCCTCGCCCTCACCGCCTCCCTCGCCGTCCTAGCCACCGCCTTCTTCATCTTCACCTGCTACACGATCTACAAATTCTACACCGTCTGGACGAACTCGCGGCGGCGGCGGAGTCTGTCGCGGCGGCGCGATCCTGAAGAAGACGGCGGCGGCGACGACGATTTCCTCGATGAAGACGTCGTTGACCACCCCATCTGGTACATCCGTACAATCGGGCTGCAGCCGTCGGTGATCAACGCGATCACGATCGTCAAATACAAGAGCGCAGAAGGCCTCGTCGAAGGAACCGACTGCGCCGTCTGTCTCAGCGAATTTCAAGAAGACGAGACGCTTAGATTACTCCCCAAGTGCAGCCACGCCTTCCACATCCCCTGCATCGACACGTGGCTCGCGTCGCACACGAATTGCCCCATGTGTCGGGCCGGAATCGCAACCACCGCGGCCGGCCCGTTTCCGCTGCAGGAGCCGACTGTTCATCATTCGGGCCGGGCGGAAGAAGCACCGGATGTCTTGACGGGCGACAATGAAATTGAGGGCGATGGGGCGGCCCGATCTCAAATTGGGATCGAATTGGGTGAAAATGTGGAAGGAGGTGAGTGCAAAATTGATTTGGATGGGGTGCAGCCGGTTAGAAGATCGGTGTCGATGGACTCTTTGTCGGCGTCGATGATCAGCGCCGCCGTGGCCAACGCTTTTCCGCGGCAGTGTGATAAGAATCCCAGCGATCAGCTGGCGAAAGCGAAGGTTGGAGAAGTGGGGACCCGGAGCTTGTTGAGATTGTCTGAGAGCCCTTCGATTGAGAGGTGCGTGCAAACGGGGTCGTCGTCGATCAAGAGGTCGGCTTCGTGTAGCGCCAAAGTGTTTCTGTCGAGGCACAGTAGCCGGAGATGAGAAATTTGGAGAAGCGGGAGAGGTCTAATCGAAGAGTAGGCCTCCCTCAGAAAAGATTGGCTGAATGTGAATGTCAATCAAGTAACAAATGTAAGTAGCAGTTTTGGATTTGTTTGTCATAAAAATGGATGCCATCGTTTGTTTGTATCGCGTAGGATTTTTTCATTATAGAGTCCATCAATCTTTGGGAATGAGCAGCAACAAATGTTGGTTCAATGAAACTTTTGATTTACTGATAATCTATAGTCAAAATGTCTCTTCTCTTTGCTTAAATTTTAGGTGTCTATTTGGCAAAGTTTTGTTCTCAACAGAAGTACACTAGTCGGTTGAATACTGACTGAAACACTTGGTTCTGTCAATCTACCTATATGTTGTGTTCTATTGACAATTTGTACGTCACTATAATTTCGTGGGCGGATTCTTGAATAATTGGTGGGATGTGAGAATGATGCGAGAATGAGGTATGAGAAAATTTTCTAAAGAGAACGGATATCCACGGGACCCTTAGAGTAGAAGGCACCCTTAGAGTAGAATATCAATTTTCTCGTGAAGAGAATGGATAGATATCCACGGGACACATTCCCGGATTTTACATGTTCCTTGTATTTTTCTTCACATGCGTATTCTGTCGACTTCTCTTTTCACAAGTGGAGCCAGAATGAATGGCCATTATAAGGCAAATCATTGGATTGGATCATTGGATGAGTCATGGTTGCTGCTAGCTAAGTAGAGGAAAGAGTGAACATAGTCCACCCGGCTAGTTCTTTGCCATCCACGAGCCCACCTGTCTCTCCTTCTATCTCCCACACATTCATGATCGGTAAATCAATCGGAAAGCGAACCAGACTCGCCATAAGCTTTTCCAAAGAGCTAATATCCTCAATGAACCGGTGCATCTTCAATCGGTCTGCCATTGCATTCCTACAGTGCTAAAGAACAGAGCTACTCAACCGGCATCCTTAATGGCCAGACGCTTGATCTACGGTCCAACCTACTCTCTCCTTATACTCTATAGGAGCTCTAGAGAAAGACTGCGGAGATCCTTTCTTTCGTTTTGCAGCTTGAATGCAGAATAGTCAGTGGTCTGAGCACACCTCTACCTCATTCGGGGATCCTGAACCTGAGCAATCTCGATGCCGCTTACCAGGAAAGTAAGGCGTTTACTGTTTGTTCTTGATTTAACACAGTTCCTTTGTAGTGTCAAAGTAAATTCACAGGAGAATCGTCTTATGGACTGTCATAACAATGTTACTTTCTCTCCAATTGACTGCGGCAGCTCTCTCTCTCTTTACAATCTCTAATCTTTCTTTCCTCGTTATTGAAGTTGAATTAGATTATCTCTATTTCTATCAGTAAACGGGTGAAGGGCATAAATATAATCAATAGTCTTTTTCATTCCATTATAGCTTTCTCACTACTACTTAAATCTAGCTGTGAGATTATAAGAGGTGATGCTAAACTTCATTGGTTAATGTATAATCAGTGCCGCATTACATCTATAAAATGGGGAAAGATCTGTCCCTCACTTAGAAGACAACATGTGGTTAACCAAGCAAAATTAAATACTAAGGAGAGCGATCACTACACTTTTATATTTGGGTAGACATTAATAGGCTGTATGTGAAGATTAGTTTCTAAAGCAGATTGCATAGGTGACTTGAACCTTGAAGATAGACCGATGCAAACATAAGCATAAAGCATACCACATATATCCTCACAAAGATGGCCTCAACATTTTGAATATATTTAACACACATTTCACTTTAAAATCTCCGAATTTTAAAAAGTTCGATTTGTACTTTGTATTACAGAATCTAGCAACCGAATGATGATTCACCTCAAAATCTAGAGAGGTGATTAATGGAGATGAAGTTGTGGCCCTATTCTTAATAAAACAAACCCGCTTGTGATCGACGCAGCCAAAACCCGACTAAATTAGAGTAATTTATCTTTTAGTTGTTTCTTTTTATTTATTTATTTTGGAACTTACTAAGTTATTTAGTTTTTTTAAGCTTTAGTATAAGTAGAGCTTAATGTTCAGTATTCACGTAGCTTGGAGAAATAAGAAAACTAGGGATTTTTTTGTTATTACTGTGTTTTTCAATATATATTGTAGAATCAACGGATTAACACTATCATTTATATGCTTTCCTCCGTCAGTGATTCATTATTCTGTCGATGAATTATATAATGCAGATATAAATCGAACTTTTTTTCAAAGTTGAAAATTTTAAAGTAAAAATATGAATTTAAAAGAATTTTTGAATAACTCTGAAAATTGAAAATAAATTATGATGGATCCCTAAAACAAATTCTAAAGAGAGTCCTAAACAAACTAGGCAACTACCAAGACAAATAGACAATAACTGAATTCCAAACAATCAAATATTAATTAATAAATATTTAACGTATAATAGGATCACAAACTTGACCCATATGTCGGCTGTGATTCAACTGGCAGAAACAACTTGGCAACTACTGCTTAGTTGCTACTATACATAGACGTAAGAATCTGAATGCATCGATAAAACACACATACCCAAAATGGCACCAACTCCTGCGCCGCCACCAACCATCACAAGCGTGAAACAGCTAGCAAATCTTAGCTCCATCCCTTCCAACTACGCCCACAATGCCGAAACCAAAGCCTCGGAGCCCGGAGATTCAATCCCGGTCATCGACCTCTCGCTTCTCGCCTCCGGCGACGCCAGAGCCATCCAGGATCTGGACAGCGCCTGCCGAGGGTGGGGCTTCTTCATGATAGTAAATCACGGCATACCACAGGAGCTGGTGAACGGCATTCTGGAGGCCACGCGAGAATTCTTTGATCTCCCCGAGGAGGAGAAGCCGGAATTCCAGCCTAAAGACGTCCTAACTCCAGTTAGGTATGGCACCAGCTTCAATACTGAGAAAGAGGACGTCTTCTGCTGGAGAGATTTCTTGAAGGTGTTCGTGCATCCCGAATTCAATTGTCCTGATAGACCGGAATCTCTCAGGTTTGTTTAAACCTCAAACTATTTTGGCACTATCGATTATATTCTGAACTATAAACTATAGTTTAAAAAAAAAAAAAAATCATGAAATCAATTGTGGCCTCGTCCATTTTTCGGTTCTGAAAAGTTGACGTATCGTTCTGAATGTAGAGAGCAGTTAGTAGAATACTGCGAAAGATGTCGGGAGGTGGTGAGAGGATTGTTGAGCGGCGTGTCGAGGAGCCTAGGGCTGGAAGAAGGCGAGGCGGAGGCGGCGCTAGGCATGGCCTCGACTTTGCAGATTTTCATCGCGAATTTGTATCCACGGTGTCCGGATCCTGACGCGGCGATGGGGATGCCGGCGCATTCCGACCACGGCCTCTTCACGCTTCTCATAGAGAACGGCGTCGGCGGGCTGCAGATACAGCACGATGGAAGATGGATTAATGTCAAAGCTCGGCCCGAGTCCATCTTGGTTAACACCGGCGATCACCTTGAGGTAGATAATCAGATTTTGTCTTTTTTGTTTTTTGCAGTTTCCGGAGTTTATTATTACTGCTTATCAAAATATTCATTTTGGTAAAAATAAAATATAGCCAGAAATATAAAATGAAAAATAATGGCTATTTCTTGATTTAAGATAATGTTTTGTCCTTCCTTCATGTGAATTAGCTTTGATTCATGACTAAAAATATTTGTGGTCATGAATTGGATTGGTTTACGACTAAGGAATTTGTGGCCGTGAATTATTGGCAAATCAAATGGTTATTTTATTGCTTAAAAGCTTTGTGGTTGTAAATTATAGATAAAATAAGGTCATTTATAATTAAGACGCATTTTGGTCGTGAATTATAATCAAAATAAGGCCAACTTACGACTAAGGAACTTTGTTATTGTAAATTATTATAATAGTAAGATTATAAAATTATAAAATAAATTTTTAATGTATTTTTATCTGGTTGACTAGTTTTTATGTTTATCCTTTATAAACCACGTTTGTTGTGTATTGATTTCTACAGATATTCAGCAATGGGAAATACAAGAGCGTGTTGCACCGGGCTGTTGTGAACGGTGAGAAGACGAGGATCTCGGTGGCGATGGCGAACGGGCCGTCGCGCGACACCGTGGTGGAAGCTCAAGGCTGCGCGCCGCCGGCGTATACTCCGGTCAAGTATGGGGACTACATACTGGCACAACAGAGTAACCAGCTCAACGGGAAATCCATTCTCAAAAGTGTTAGAATTGAAGATTAGTGTTAATCGTCAACGCATAATATGCATGTTTTAGATAAATTTGATTGGAGTGGTATGTATAATGATATGATGGGAGCAAGCTGCGAAGATCTGAACCTCCATTTCCGTACGGCTTTTCCAGGATCTTAAATTAAATATTTCAGTGGACTAATCAATATTAATTTTAAAATGTAATATGTATAGTTCTAAAAATAAAATTATAAATCTTATTTTTATCATATACTATCGAATCATTAAAAATACAATAGCAAACTAATATTATTGTATATATATAAACTTAAAAATTTGAATGGATATGACTATACTTGAACTTTCAATTTTTCTAATTATGATTTTACAGCGACTAATTCTGGTTAAAATCAAATCTAAATTGAAGATTACATGTCTTAATATTACTGGTATTGCTATAATTAAGGACAAGAACAGATTGAATCACGAAGAAAAGCTGTCCAGAAAGCAAGAAATTCAAAAAAGTTAACTCTTTATTCTTTTGCCCTAAAAAAGGAAAAAAATTAATGAAAGAAGAGTAATTTGAAAAGAAATGAGAATGAAGAATTATATTGTTTTGTTAAAAAAGACATTTTAATAATTCAGCTGTTGATATTTCAGTTCTCCAACTCAACTTTGATTTGACTGGAATTAGAATATGTGAGAAGATTTAAAAAAAAAAAACTAATTAAAGTTCTCATATTAACGTTATTTGAATTTTCAAATTCATGTGAAATACAGATATGATTCAAATATTCATGCATTTAGCTGTAATTGACCCTTAATATAGTAATTTGACAATCATTAATTGATTAAGTTGAAAGTATTAATTGATAGCTACTCTGTGTGTCGTCACGATACATCCTTTCTAGACTTCGTTATGATCACATCTGATGCATTAAGTTGTGATGGTTCTATTATTATATAATTTCTTTCTAGAATTAGTTCAGAGTTTTATAACTTTTTATATGTTTTAGATTTTAAAAATCTCCTCCAACCCCGTTTTAGATGAGATCATCTTTAGTACAATCTTTTGTATTTTACGACGGTCCACTTATAATTTTACTATTTTAATAATATCATCATGATTAACATTTATAATAAAATTTGTAATTTTAAAAAATTATATACTATAATTTTAGAATATTTTAATTAAAAAATAATTATTTTGTTCGATTAATATAAAAATATGATATATAATTTGTTAAAATTTCAATTATTATTATAAATATTAATTACAATATATTATATAATCGGGTCTTTTTATTTTATAATAAATAATACTAAAGAATATCATGAAATATATAAAATTATGGGACAAAAAATATCATCTGCACCCATCCCCCAATCCCCACCTCGGCGGCCGGTCAAATAGATACTATTGTTTATTTTGTTAGGAATACTGTTGCAGTGCCAATTTCCACGAAGACGGCAGTCTTCAGTTTTTGGATCACTATTTTATTTAGAAATGTCAAATTTATGCAAGGTCGGTAAATGCTAATGCTCGAATATTTATACATACTAGAGGAGTTTATTTTAAAAAATATGATTTGCTTATTATATTATTTAATATACATTAATTCAATAACAATATTGTATTTTGATATACTATATTTATCTATTACTGTAAACCTCATAAACAAAGTTATTATTATTTTAATATGTATATGTTTTATATTTATATAAGATAATAATAGGAAAATGATTCAGGGAGAATGCTAAGTATTGGTGAGAAATAAGAATTATTTTCAGTCATTTGATCATAAAGATTTAATGCGTTTATTTATGAATTTAATGTACTTACACATCTTCTTGCCGGATGAATGCAATACTTGAGTTCGAATCCTATTAAGAGCAAAAATTTATTTATTCATTTATCTCTTATTCATGGAATAATGGTGCTTATTCATGTTTATATATATATATATTGTAACTAAATTTCTCCAAATATATATATATATATATATATATACATATTTATTTATTTTAAAATGATTTGTTTGAAGAATGTTATGAGTGCATATTGATAATGGATAGCTAAAATATGAATTCTTGATATATTTTTCAGTCTCTATTATTTTTGTTTCTAAGTTTCTTCACTCTATATAACATCGAATAAATATGTGCCTAGGCCAGCTCATGTGATTTTCCTACATCAATATTAATCTCAATAATGGCTTTTGATATTATTAATATATAGAGTTTTCTATACCTTTTAAATTCAGCCGTTCTAGAATTAACAAATATAATTATTTGGCTTCTCGAGAGAAGTTTGACCGACGACTAATCGGCATTAAGTAAATTAAAGTCACATCGGATGACAAATATCTGGTGTGACATTATTTTCTTGTCACTCACAATTGAAATGCTCGATATTACACATGGGTTTAATTATTATCAAGTTCCAAAATATCTAACTCGAGTTTTAGTTTTAGCATGCATATCCAATAATTTCATTTCTATGATCGACATACCCTCAACTTCAATCCATTTGGCATTAGGAGAACTTCATTAATTTCCTTCCTTGAAAAGACTATTGTTTTTCAATATATGTCTATCCCCATTATTGGCTAGCTCTAGCACATTCATTTTGACCCGACTTTGTCAACTGGAAATCTTTTATTAATTAAAACCGTTAAACTTGATCAATTTCAAAGAAATCACAAGCTTTTTTTTTGTCTTCTTCCGAAAACGGCAAAGCAGCCCATGATGTACGGTACCTAGCTATTATTTAATGTAAATGTAATAAGCCAACCTCTCTCTATATATACTCTCATCATCAAGGAACTACCTACTATAAGCTGAGATTTACTGATTAATCAAGCTTCTGATATACTAAAAAATATGGCACCAGCTGCAGTTTCTACAAACTCATCAGCTGATACTTGTCATCAGCCCTTTGAGTTCAACAAATCAGTCCAATCCTTGGTAGATGCTTCCGATGACCTGAAAGCTCTCCCTTCCAAATATAACCTCGAAGATACCAACGACACAAGCGCTTCGAGCTGTGAGTCGCTCCCCGTCATTGATTACTCTGCCCTCACCTCGGCCGATCCTCATCAACGCTCCAAAGCCGTCGCTGAACTTGCCGAAGCATGCGTGGATTGGGGTTTCTTCGTCGTAAGTAAATCTGGGCCTTTTTATTTTTTGGTAATTGGAACATTAAATTTAAATTGCGCTATGAGCTCGGCCTCAGGCATGCATTAACCATTCTACATCTAGACCAACACATATGCACACCCAAGATCACGATGATCATCATCCTTTGTATAGTTTATAATGAATTTGGTGATTATTGATTGTGAGTGCAGCTGGTGAATCATGGGGTACCGGAGAACTTGATTGCATCACTGTTTGCAACGGTGAGAGAATTTTTCAGCTTGCCCGACGACGAGAAAAAGCAGTACGAGGCGAAAAGCACTTCGTCTCCCATCGCCTGCGGCAATTTCAACGTGAAGAGTACTTCCAGTCAGACCTTCACTTTGTGGAGAGATTTCCTCAAGCTCTACGTGCACCCCGATTTTCACTGCCCCACCAAACCCCAACCCTTAAGGTAGCTCACAAACTTTCATCTTTTCTTCTAATATTGTGATGCATGTTAATGTATATATAGAGAGAGTAGACATAAAATAATAATAAAAAAAACTATTTTTCGTAAAAACTACAAGCCTCATGCATTGAATCTATAAAGTAACTGGATTAAGCTTATAAGTAATTTGCAATATTTGTAATGTAGAGTTTTATTGGTTCAATATAGTTACTTTATATGGATCAAATGGATCAAGAATGATTATTAGTTTATAGTTCTCATTTGATCCACTCCATATATATATATATTATATATTTATGTTTACTCCTTTGAGTCTATATATACTTCATGGAAGACGTGGATTTGCAACCAACTTGTCTTGGCATGCAGGGAAATTCTGGTGGAATACACGGAAAGAACCCGGAAAATGGCCCGAGAACTGGTGGGAGCGGTAGCAGAATCCATGGAGCTCGACCGTCACTACGTGGAGGAAGCTTTGGAGCTTGATTCGAGTTTCCAAAAATTTGGTGGAAATTTCTATCCACCATGCCCTCAGCCAGATCAAACATTAGGGCTGCCAGCACATAACGATCCAGGCCTCTTCACAATATTGCTCATCCACAACGGACTAGCTGGCTTGCAGATCGAGCGCCAAGCCCAGTGGTTTGAAGTTAATCCTCCTCCCAATTCTATGATAGTCAATGTTGGCGACCAGCTTGAGGTAATTTAGCTTCTTCTATATATAGAGTTGGATTATTGTGAAAATCCTGCAAAACCGTGAAAACACTATACTGAACTGAAAGTATATAAAGTTATTGAATACATGGATAGTGAAATCAAATGCATTAAAAATAATATATTTTTCGCCTCCCATGCAATTCGAATCCAAATACTACATTCATCTGGCATGGATATGCATCCACCGTAGATTTTGGTGATTGAAGAGCTGAAAATGGCTTAGAACAAGGATATAAATATATTAATTACATTGTTTGGTGCAGATATTTAGCAACGGGAGATGCAAGAGCTCGCGGCATAGAGCGGTGGTGAACAAGGAAAGGGAGAGACTGTCGATCGCAGTGGGGAACGGTCCGGGGAAAGATGTGGTGGTGGGACCGGCCGCGCCGCTGGTGGAAAAGGACGGCGGCGCCTTGTATCGTTCAATGAAGTATCAACAATATGTGGAGTCTCAGCTGAGTCGTACTTTCAATGGCATATCAATTCTTGATGAACAAAGGATATTTAATTAATTAAGGACGACGGTTGCCAACATTTAATTAGACGAAATTAAATAATGACAATTGATGTGTGTAATAAAATTGTTTTATTTTATTTTATTGAGAAGATATTAGCGTAGCATTAATATTTATGAAAGAAATTTGTTTTCATTGTTTGGAGAGGAAGAGAAAATGTTGTAATTTTTTATATTTCATTATAAAATGATTTCTTTTTCTTTTTCTTTTTCTTTTTTTAAATACATTCATTGGAACATCTCTCAGTCAACTGCTGTCGGCCAGTTTTGCATAAATCTGATTTTGGATAAATTTGACGACAATTTATTAATTTGCAGACATGATGAGTTGCAATAATGCCACTATTAATATTAAAACAATGATTTTTTATTAAAAAAATACGACATAGAAAAATAAAATTATTTTATTTTATACAAAAAATGACGATGTTATATATATATAATATAGGCTATTTCTTATCTTTGTAATATTAAAATAAATATTTTCATATACTAACTCCAAAACTTGAGAATAATTAAAAAATAAATGGGCCCAATTCAGTTGTTATAGACGGCCCAATAGACAAGATGTTTCCACAAAAGTATCATACAATAAACTCAAAAAAAAAAAAAAACACAGAGTTGTAATAACGACGAAGTGCAACTTAATTGATAAGACGTTTTTTTTTTCCAACTAATAATTTAGGGTTTAAATTGCCTCGAATGCGAGAATGATGGAGGTTTGTATTTTAATTAAAAAAAAGAGTTTGTAATTTTTCTCAAACAAATCCTATCTATTTTGCTCCGTAAAGCATTCAAAATTGTACTCGTTGCTACTAGCAACTTCTCTTTGTTCTTTTACCTACAAATAAGTAAAACTTCAGCCATTGTTATATATTGTCTCCATGACAAACATTTCTAATATCTAATAGCATATATTTTAATAATTTTGGTTGAGTCTTATATAATTTTGTAGTGTTTGTGAGTGGTGAAATTATTTGGTAGTATGTACTGGTGTAACTACATTAGAACAAGGGGTTATAGTTGTAATCCTATTTTTAAAGAAATATTAATATATTATATTATATTTATATAATATTATTTATTTATGTACTCCTATCTAGTATAAATTCAATATTATTTTATGTGTGAATGAGTTTATTACTATACTAGCCTATTATTAATACATTAACTCATTATTAATACTAGTCAATTATTCTTCAATTGACAATAGTTACAGAATAGAGATAAACACAAATACTAGAGCTTATTAAAATTGAATAATATTTTAAGATGTATTTCTTTTATTGTTATTTTATTTTTATTTTTTTGGCGTATTATGTAATTATCTGTTGCACGCCTCACACCTCCATATCAAAAATTCTAGATACGTCACTGATAGTGTGAGTCCAATAATGATATTTGTGTAAATATTTGGATAACTGAGTTTAAAAAATGAAAGAGATGTTTTTGAAATGGTGTAAAATGGAACATACATGTTTTTGGTGGATGGAAAGCTATAACAATATAGAAATATAAACATATTTTTCATGAATAGAAAGAAGGGATTAAGGAGTATAATTTACTTTTAGTATATAATCAAGAACACTTCAATAAACAACTTTAAATAAAAATAAAATTCACACTTTTATTCTAATAATTCATATAATTTACATTTTGTAAATTTTATCGAACTTACTAGTTACTTGCTAACAACCACAAAACTAGACATAATATGTATTGGAATTTTATTATACCATATATTAGACGATGAAGCAAATATATAGTATTGAGAAACTAGCCATTTTGTCATTATAAAAATCAATTCTAGCCATAAATTATAAGAATTTACAAAGTACACCACTTCTTATGAAAATATAAAAATTTATCCTTACTAAAAATACTTTCAAAAATTACGAATTGTTACACAGGTACACAAATTTACAAATTTATCCGTGTATTGAACACTTACACAAACACTTATTTTTTTTCATATTTGTATTATTCTGCACCTAAAGGATATTTTATTAACAATAGCAAATTTTAAATATTATTGTAATTATGACCAAGCAAAATAACAATTCAAAATTACCTCAATAATATTAAATGTAATACAAAAATACAAGAGGCAACCGCCACATTAATAGATATGAAGTTCCATACTAAACTCCCACTCCCTCCTCTCTCTCCCTCTCTCTCTTTCTCTCTCCACTACTGAAAGATGGCAGCACGAAGCATTTGTTGCGTGAAACAGCTTGCAGAATCATCCAATCTCTCTTCTATCCCATCCAATTACGTATACTACAGCGATCCTACTGAAACTGCTGCTGCTGAAGTCGAAGCTTCAATTCCTGTTATCGATCTTTCGCTTCTCACCTCTCACAACCCCCATCACAAGGCAAGAGCCATCCATGATCTCGACCAAGCCTGTCAACAGTGGGGCTTCTTCATCGTAATTCTGCTTATCAAAATCCAACATACCAATTAATTATTTGTTTCTTCTTTTTCTTTTTAATTTGTATTTTGGTTGTAGCTAGTAAATCACGGCATGCCGGAAGAGTTGATCCAGGGCGTGCTTGAAGCTGCGAGTGAATTTTTCAATCTGGCCGAAGCAGAGAAACCGGAATTCCAACCCAAAAATATATTGAGCCCGATTAGGTATGGCACCAGCTTTAATACTGCAACGGACAACGTCTTTTGTTGGAGGGATTTTTTGAAGGTTTTTGTCCATCCTCACTTCGCTTGTCCTGATAAACCCCAATCTCTCAGGTAAATTAATTATAAGATTTAATAGTTAACTTAATATATCTTATTTCATAATTGCCAAGTAATTTTGCTTTTCCATTAAGGTTTTTTTGAGTGCCCCTCATTTTATCAATAAAGAGGAGACGTAACAATGACAATAATTGGATTAGATTAGTAGAAAAGAAAGCGACTGCTAGGGCCTATAGATCTCCCACTATCTCCTCAATTATTGATCAAGCACACAAGACACAACAATGTATATATAAATATTGTGAAGTGGGGCAAGATAAAATGATGCACCAACTAACATGTACACACTATGTTGATGGACCTATTTTGTACACTAATATGAATAAATTAATTTGGAAACTGACTAACAAATTTATATATGATCATAGCATCAAAATAGATTTTTTAGGCAAGAAAAGAAATAAATTAAAAGAAAAGGTGGGAGATGAAGTATAATTGAACTGCACAAATATTTGAAATTAGATGGTAAAAGATTATTCCGGTAAAATGTATATGCAGACGCCTGCTACCGGAATACTGTGAACGAAGCCGCGACGTGGTAGCCAAACTGTCGAAAGCTATATCAGAGAGCCTTGGGCTGGAAGAAACGGAAATGGCGACGGCATTGGGAATGAGCTCGTCGCTACAAATTTTCGTCGCAAATTACTACCCACGCTGCCCCAATCCAGAAGCGGCAATGGGGATCCTACCGCATTCCGACCACGGCCTTTTCACGCTTCTCATACAAAACGACGTCGCCGGCCTGCAGATTCAGCATCACGGAAGATGGCTTAACGTCAACGCTCCTCCGCCCAACTCCATACTAGTCAACACCGGCGATCATCTTGAGGTACATAATCAACTCTTTCGTATTGGCAAAAGAAATTATGCTCTTTTTTGTTTTAAATTAATCACAGAAAATAGGTATAAGAAAAACAAGAAAAAGGAAACAATGGGAAATGAAAAGAAAATATTTTCACATAAATATCTCATTATAATATTATCTTGAATTGGACCCAAAAAGAATGAAAAAAAGGTACTCGATCGGACTTTTTCTATCCTGCCCGTGGAAAATTGTTATTCCTACAAATGAGTGGAAAATAAGTGAAAATATATCTATTCCATCAAAGAAAATACAATCTTTAGTATATATTAATTAATCATAGTTAAGATTAAATTAGGTTAGATCTACCGGACTTGAGAATTTATGGATGATTTTTTCTGTCCTTTTCTTTTTCTATAGATATTCAGCAATGGAAAGTACAAGAGCGTATTGCACAGAGCGGTCGTGAACGACCAAACGGCGAGGATTTCCGTTGCAACGGCTAACGGGCCTTCGCTAAACGCAGTCGTTTCCCCGGCTCGGCGGCTCGTGGAAGCTGAAGGCGGCGTGGCGGCTTATGTTTCGATGAAATATAAGGATTATCTATTGGAACAACAGAGTAGCCAGCTTGATGGGAAAACTATGTTGAAACGAGTTCGGATTCAAGAGTAGTAAACTTGCAGAGCTTCTGGAAATATCATGCTGCTATTTATTCCTCGGTTATCAGACTATGATGGGTATTATTTAAAGAAATCAAGATGTGAAAATTCACTTGTAGAATTAAAATAGCTGATATGTGGTTTTAAATTTTTCTGTTCATTTATTAACTTCGTTAAGGTAAGGAAATAGTTCATAAGCCGAGGCCTTTTGAAGCTTTGCTGCTAGAATAATATGGCAGACCAGTGGCGACTGTAGAACATAATTTTAGGGATGGATGGTTCAAATCATTAAACCATATTTATCGCCAACCTTGGTCTCCCTTCATGTCACATAGTGAGAATTAAAAAAAAAAAAATCAAAATAATCTCTCTCTCTTATACCCTTGGTCGACCATATTGAGAAATAAGACCACTTGGTCCTTCTATCTCCTCCATGTATGCACCAATGAGGTTGTGTCATTTGACACAATTTCATTGGTGCTCAATTATTTTGTTAATATTCATATATATATATAATATATTATATTAAAAAAAATTATATCAAAATTTATAATTTTTCATCTTCTATAAATAGAGATCAAATTTGCTATGGTTTTCATAAAAAAAATCTCTTCTTTTCTCCAAATATAATCATTCTTCTTTGCTATAATCTCCTACTTTTTTAGTATCACTTATTGCTACTATGGATGATGAGAATAACATATTCTCCAATTTCCAAAATTTCAATTCAACCCAAAATTTCAATCATTCCAAAGATTATTTTCTCAGTTTTGATAATTTTCCAAATTTTGGCGAATATCAAAGCTCATTTTTGTGTTTGGTTTGTTTATTTATATTATTTAGTTTGTACATATTATTTTCCCACTGTCAGGCAGACGTTAATCATAGTATTGATTTAAATCTTGATTTTCTAGTGAATTCTAGTAGCTAGTAATCCTAATCCGTACTAGTTGTATTGCAGAGTCCAAAATAAAATAAAATAATATTTAGGCTCGACAAAATTGTCTCAGCCGGATCCAGAAGCCCAACAATTAGAGAACAAATTAAACAAGCCCAGAACTAATTTTTGTTAGGCCCAAAAGGAAATAAATTCTTTAATCATGATTTAGATGAAATTGATTCTTGTACACCCCTAAATACATTGTGATCTAATAAAAGTATTGTACCATATAACCCCTTTGAAGATAGGTTTATTTAGTGAAATACAAATTTCATCCACCTTGTTTATTAGTATAACTATCCTTTTCACACTTCAATGTCTCTCCACTTTCTAAGAAGCTTTAATTTAATATCTACTACAAAGTTAAAACAACATCTATTATGTTTTATCTTTTAATTACTTTTGTTCTAAGCAGAACTCGCACTGATCACTATCACATATAGTTTGCAAATAAATGAACTATATCCTAAAATAAGATGTCACAAATTCAGATCTATTATAATACGTATTGGTACAACTTGAACTTGAAACTTTCAACATATATATGTTTTATTTAATATATCATCTAATGGACGTAAATATAAACTAAGTCTTACTCAACTTTACTAATTCTAGAAACTCAAACTCTTATTTCAACTATAAAGTTGCACGATGAGTTCTTATTCAATGAAATTAAAACTACTTTTTGACTACCTGCCTTGCCTAGGTCAAACACGGGAGCTGTTACTGTATATTCTATGAATATATTTTAACCTTTAAATTTTATTTTAATATTTGATTTAAGTCACTTATTATGTTAACCCCCCCCCCCCCCCAAATTTTCACTTTTCACTTTTCATTTTATCTTTTCAGTTTGTTTTTATCTTATTACTGATATAATTACTTTTTCCTAAAAATTAATTATAAATATATTTTCATAAAGAGTTACACATTCACATGTTATTGATAAATAATTACATTTTTACATGTCATAAAACATAGTTACAACCTCAAATCTCACTAAATTTTGCGACATACATTTATTTTTGTGTCACACATAATACTTCCAAAATTATGCCAATAACTGACCAAGTTTGGTCGCTCATTCTTACAAATGAGAGATATAGTATTAAGTTACAAAGGGTGACATTGGCTATACATTGTTCTTGGTTCTAGATTTTCTTCATCATTATTTTGATTCATTATCTGCATATGAAATTAGAAAATGGAAAAGGTGGAAAACTTGAAGTTAAATTATCAAAAAGCAACAAATTTTTGAAGACAATTATAAAAAGAAAGGTTAATTTATTCGTACATTACGCATTTCCACCGCACGTTTTCG
The DNA here is from genome assembly GCA_034509125.1 of Monilaria moniliformis. Classification (NCBI taxonomy): domain Eukaryota; kingdom Viridiplantae; phylum Streptophyta; class Magnoliopsida; order Caryophyllales; family Aizoaceae; genus Monilaria; species Monilaria moniliformis. The sequence goes on along the minus strand of JAYDZE010165005.1, from coordinate 4,853 downwards.
GCGATCTAGATTTAGAGTCGGTCGAGAAACTGTGTTTGCCTATATGTTATAGGTGTGAAGTCTTCGTAGCATTCGGTTGAAAATCTTGCATTTCCAGTTCAAGAACGTGCCAAGAAAATTTTAGGATAAAAATTCATGTCATACTCTCAATTATCATGAGCTCTAAAATAATGTCTATTTTTGTATATATATAATTTCTAAGCTATACCCGTTTTATAAAAATGTTCCAAATTTTAAAAATTATTTATTTAAATTCCAAATTATTGCTGTTGTATAAAAAATGTCATGCATCCACTTTTCAGCCCTTAATTTTAATATAACTCATCAAAAATAGTGTCACTGTTTAAGTATTAGGGGACAAAATGACGTCTATTTTATTTTATTCAAAAAATAGCATCGTTTCCGTCAAGTTATATTAAGATTCAATGGACCAAAAAATGGACGCATGACATTTTCGATACAAAGATGATAGTTTGATGTTTAAATAAATAATTTTTAAAGTTTGGGACGTTTTTGATAAATTAGATATAGTTAAGAATTTAAAGTGATATTTACCCTAAAATAATTGTGTTAAAAGTAAGTGTTTTTATGATTAAAAGTAATTATTCTTATAAATAAAAATAATTGTTCATATGAATAAAAGTGAAAGTCTGTTCCAAATAAAAAATGAAATTTTTTGTAATTAAAAATAATAGTTGTAAAAATGATAATTGTTTTAATAAAAATGTAAAATGAATAAAAGTTATTGTTTGAAAAAAAAAAGCAAGTTGAGTTGGGTCTGATACACATCCGAGTCGGATATGGTCCACCCTCACAAGAGTACACCTCATCTATCAGTACTAAATAAGTAAAAAAAAAAAAACCTTCTACGCAAAAAGATATAGATATGTAGGTATGAGACTTGCTTTTAGATTTTAGTATGTGACAAATCACATTTTATTACTAACCATACAATAAAATTACACTGTTATTTTGAGATGATTTATCTCTAATTAGGTGAAACCATCCTACCAAACATTCACTAAAAGTCATTTGGTGGGCTAGTTAACCCGTAATAAGATAATACTATCTTGATTCAATAGTAATTTGGGTTGTGTATGGTACATCAGATTCGGCCCGTATTTGTTATCTTGGCCCGTCTCAGTTGGCGTGAGAGTAACTGTTACACTATTTTTGGCATGGCATTTCTATCGGTGCCTCACCGTGCGATTGTGTATCTTGAAGCACCGATTACATTTCATTTTCCATGTGATGTCCTTATGTTCTTCGTTCTTTATTCTCTCTTTAAAATCTGGCCACCTCTTCTTCTTAAGCGGTGAACTTGTTGCTAGATTTCGGAGTTGTTGGCCGATGTTGTTGTCGACTTGAAGGGGTCGGCGGTTGTGGGGGGTTTCTTTTCAGCGGTAGTGTTGAGTTTCGCAGCCGTAGTGTTGAGTTTCTCTTCATGGCCGTCGATGTACCATAGCCGCCGACTCCTCCGATTCTAGTTTGTGTGTTTCAATTTGGGTCAGATTTTGCTCCATTATGGATTTTCAATTTTGCAACAGGGCCGATTGAGTTTCTCTGTTCTTTCGTTGATTCTATTTCTGGTTTGAGGCTGTTTGAGTAAATATCTGAGCTTGTTCTTGAACCATTTTCAGTTTCGATCTTGCTCATTTTTAGGCTTTGGATGATGTTATGATTTTTGGGCATAAATTTTCTACCTTCTTGCGTCGATTTTGTTCCTTTTTGTTTTCGTTATGTTTCGTTCGAATGGAGAATAGCCGGATGTATGAATGTTTCCGCCCAACAATTACGTTGTCACCATTAGAATTTTGTCGTAGGAAAAGGAGCACTGACATTACTGTTGATCTCACTTGTTAATTAAGCATTTGCTAACTGATTAATCAACGATTTTCATTAACTAATCGTCCGAATTATTAAATCTTCAATTTGGCTTAATAATTATTTCCGATTTGTTAATCATTTTTCAGTTTAATCCTCAATTTTGCTAATCAGCCGAATTATTATATCAAAAACTTTCATTTGTTAATCATTTTCAGCTTAATCCTCACTTTTGCTTACTAATTAAATAGTAATTTTAGAATTAATTAATTATTCTTAATTAAAATAATAAAAATATTTATATTTTAAAATTTCTCTCTATCATAAATTTTATCCTAAATACTATCACTGTTTAACTATTTTATCCTAAGATGTCATTATATTTGATGCTATCATAAATATATATTTCACTCACGTGTTAGGATACAAAATACATAAAGTAATAATAGAGAAATTAAATCGATGAATATTATGTGGCTCATTGTAATACACTAATGCCTAGACCATTTAAAAATAAAACGCACATTTCATTAAGAGCACACACGGAGTTGTTTCTGATTTTTCTCACTAGCTTCTTATTTCTCATTTCTCAATTAAATTTGTGAACTGATGTATGTAGGGCTATTAAGTTAGATGTTGGCATTAGGAATTCATTCACTTAAATAAAAGATTATTCTCTCATTTAATTTCACGTGGGACTTATTAAGCTAGTTTTCTACATTTTCTCTGAATTAAATGTAAAATACGTGTTAGTTTGGCATTTAAATTATTATCTGCCTTTCTCTCTTTTCTTTCACACTATAACATTGTAAGCTCCACGAGTTTTTTGACTTATAACAGATAATCCCAAAGAAAAATTCTTGAGGCCGACCATTCTATTTGGTACTTGTTTCTTCTTTTTTTTCTTCTAAATTGCAACTCAGACACACTCATATATGTGTTGTTCAACGCTTATGAAACTACATGATTGAGACTGATGTCCTTTTTTTCCTTCTTTTTCGTGGTCCGCGGATGTCCGCCACAGTTTCTAAATCAATGGCAAACTAAGCCAAGTGCCGAAAAAACGAATCAGATTCTCTTTCTCAATTATATTTATTATTATTATTGTTATTATCAATTTTTTAATTTTTTAAAATATCAATTATACACCAGTAATTATTAAATCTATCTAAAAAAATTAAATTTCAATAATAAAATTGAAAATGAAAGAAGAAATGCTTTATAAACGCAAAAGAAGAAACGTCTCAAAATTCAAAACATAACAATGAAATATTTGAACCTATAATACATGCATCATATGAGATCATGTCTTATTATCTATTTTCTATAGATGGAATGATTTGTCGTGGTTGTAGACTTGTAGTTGTGTGCTAGTAGATCACACGAGTTTGGAGTATTGATTATTAGAATTATTAATTAGAATGACTGTTCTAGAAGGCTGCTACGTCTGCCTCTCTAAACTTGACAAATCATTTCCACAACATATAATATTTCCTTTTTGAGTTGCTAATTTGATAATCGAGAAAAGGCAGTCAATTATGAATTATGAGATAGGTAGGTTTTGCCTTTGAAAACAATAATGAATATTCAGTGAACCAAAATTAATTAATACCGAATTGAGAAATCAACCATTTTGAGGAGTATTTATTTACAAAATTAAGATATATCTGACTAGGTACATCTAATGACTAATGTAGTATGCTACTGAAATTAAAAATAAAATTAGAAACAAAAAAGGTTTTGAGTGGTTGATCAATTTCTTAATCGTATTAATTAACATGTCTGGAAGTCTCTTAAGCTGCAAAAGTCCCTTACTTAGTTGGTAAACTTCTTGTCTACTTCAACCTTAACTTAATCAATTTGTTTTAGGGTTCCTAATGCATTCAACAAAAAATATCAAGCAGATTTTGTTCCTCATTTTCGAATCCGCTCGTTATTTTTGGAAACATGTCACATGCGGAGGTGGGGCTAATAAGGCCGGCGGGGGGGGGGCATTTATTATTATTTATAAAAAAATCATATAGATAAAATCACCAACTTTTTTATATTTTATTTAAATCATTATGCAGAAATACTATTTTTAAATTGAATCGTATAAAAACTAGCTTACCAAAATTTCGAATTCAAGATTTATAAAATACGTCCCACAAATAAATCTGACTCTGCATGGAGGTGTTGTTTTTATTTATTTTTAATTTCTTAGATACACTTAGATCCACAAATTGGGAAATTCAAGTATTCAAGTATACATTTTATTCAATTTTGGATTTTTTTTAAAGACAAGATGAACCTTTTTTTCTAGTGATGAAAAGTGCTAATAAACTAATAAGCATTTCATTTACACAATTTACCTATTTTAAAGCATTTTACTTAACACTTATAATCTGTGAGTATTAAGAAGCACTTTATTTACACTATTCATCTATTTTTAAGCACTTCAGTTAACACCTACAATCCATGAACATTACGAAGCACTTCACTTACACTGTTCATTTTTTAATTCTTTCTTATTTCATATAAAATCAATTGTTCACTTCACTAAGTGCTTATTCTCCTGTAATCCAGGAGCACAGAGTGCACACATAGCGTGCTTTTACACTGAATTAAGTGTAAGTCCCAAGTACTTATTGTCTCCAACAAGCTATGAACATAGAGTGCACACACATAATGTAGTGTTGGGAGCATTTGAGTTGTTGATGCTCTAAACATGGAATCATCTTAAACGATGTTAAACTTATATAACAATATTTAAAACAGGAGAGTTAGTAAATAGAGCCTTAAAAATCGTATGTTATCAATTTCGTGGGGTAGTAGCACGCCACTAGAGAGTATTATAATAATAATAATAATCGATTTCAAAAGTGGATGGCTAATAAAAAAACGTGGAAATTAAGGCTGATACAACGGCAAACCCTAATACAATTAATACACGTGGAAAAGTAAAGTCAAGAGTTCAAACTCTGTGCTTGGTTTGTGTTTTGTAATAAGTAGAGCCAATAACATGATGACATGTGTTGACTACAGTAGGA
>JAYDZE010164894.1:0-22006 GCA_034509125.1 Monilaria moniliformis | reverse complement strand
ATAAGGAAATACAATCAATCTATTTTTGGAGAATAAATTCCTAACTATATCTCGGACTTGTTTCCTTCTTCAACTTTTTTTCCTTCTTCAACTTTGTTTCCTTCTTCAACACTCTCATATTCAACTAATTTCATGGTATGTGTGTATATATAGGAAAGGATTCGTGGCCGGAGCTGGTGGGAGTTTCCGGTGAAGAGGCTGTGAAGGTGATCGAGAAAGAGAACTCATTGGTGAATGCCATTATTGTGCTTCCAAACCAACCCATCATTCAAAATTTCAGTTGCAACCGTGTGTGGGTATTCGTTGATGATGATGGCATCGTCACCAGGGTTCCCATGATCTTCTAAGATTCCACCAAATGGGTTACATACATTGATACGTATACATATCTGTATCTGTATGTGTTGTGTTCTAGTTATATCGTGTTTGGTTCTTGAGTCTTTTTTTTCCGATATGAATGAATAAATATGACAACAGTTTGTTTCGTTGAATAAATGTTACAATTTCCTCTTACATTTTATTTTTTACAATTTCTCCACTCACAAGTAGTTTGGATTCTTTATTTCTTTATTCCTGTTATAAATTGATTAATATAAACAGTTCATTGTGTACTATTATATATATATATATAGATATATATATATATATATACTGTAACGATACCTGTTATATAACCTATATATACAGTTCATTGTGTGTGTGTGTGTGTATATGTGTCCTAGTTTTGACTCGACTACACTTAAATCAGATACAATTTCCAAACAACTATGTTCTTATGAGATAATCTGCAATATATATATGGTGGAATTAGATATCTGGAAAAGATCACCAGGCAAGCATTGAATCGTCATTAAATTTACTATTCCTACGTATACCACTAATATTGAAAATATAATCATCTTTGGATCCAGCAGAACGTATTTACAAACTCACAGAGTAATTCGGATCCTTTAAATTTATAAATTTAATTTGTTTAGATTATTGATTAGTCACCTTTATGAAAACGAAACATTACAAAGTTAGCCTTAATAATAATTTGTATAACAAAACATTAATAAATCGAGAAAATTCCACGTAAGCTTTGTAGATTAATTAATGGTCACACCCTTTTAAATCATTATTGTTTTATTTCATACATTCCTTCTAGGCTTAAAGGAATGTATTACTTCTTGTTTGGATTTCATTTATCAACTGTTATTCTTGTGGATTAACATTTTACGTTTTCGTAGTCATTATATATAAGTAAGTTTTGATAATCATTATATATGAGTATAATGATTTTGTAAATATAATATAAGGCATGTGAACACACTATATAATAATTTTGTGTAATCATTGTATATGAGTATGTTTTGATGCATCATAATTGATAATAAATGTTTATTTTGGTGATATAATGATATATACTGAGAATTATGATGATATTCTGCATACGTTATAATGATAATGCGGTTATTGTAGTTATGATGATTTTGAATTAAAATGTTAGTTGTATTTTTTAATTTTAATCGTTTGTAACATTCATTATATAAATTAAGAATTAACATGTTAGTTGGATTCATTATTTGTTTACATTTTGAGAAAGATCCGTATTTAGTATCGTGTGCATATCTAATGAAGTCATTACTCCTCAGCCAACAACCAAAATTAACTACCGTATAAATTGTTATTTGGACATTTAATACCCCCATAATGCTTTTGGTATGCACTTATAATGATAATAGATTTCTGGAAATCATGGTCATCCATATTTGAATCCAATGGATGAGATTTGGTTTTAGTTATGCATTAAGGGTGTGGTTTCACCCTAATGCAGAACTAAAATAAAAAATCAGCCTTAGGATTTGAAGATTACACAACTAAGATTTATGCCACATGGCAGCCTTATGATTTCAACATACACAGTTAAGTGTAATTTTGTCAATTAATGAAAAATCGATTATGGAAATCGTGTGATTCCCGTGTGATATGACGTGATACCCGCTATTTGCCTTATACTGATGTACATTCAATTTTATGCTGATTTAAATTCAATGTTATGTTGATTTAAATTTAATGTTATGCTAAAGTATATTTTCGAATTTGTAATGGCGCTTCTCATTTTCAATGACAGCACACACACTTTCTCTCTACTAAAATAACTCAAAACTTTAAATTTCATATAACTTTTTCCATTTAAATTATTTTTTCACAAGTCATATATCAAATTAAAGGTAATTTTATGAGGATTCTGAAATCATAATTGCATATGTTCACGTGAAATTTTTTTGCATGAAAAAGTGGAATGTACATCCAACGTTATGATGAAGTAAATTCAATGTTATACTGATGTACATTCAATATTATGTTGACGTAACTTCAATGTTATCATAAGTGTGTTTTTTCAAATTTGTTGATATTATGGGGTTAATATACTTGCATTGTGCTGGAGTAGATTCAATATTATGCTGATATAAATTTAATGTTATGCTGAAATATATTTTCGAATTTGTTGATGGTGTCAGTAACAGCTGACAACTACCCTAAATTATCGCGGGATTAATATAATTTTGGACAATGTCACCCCTATGATGATGTTCTGATGAAGCTATAATGATGTTCGATTTATGAAACCTCAGTCTTCATTTTTTAGTACAATTGATGAAATTCGATCTTAGTTCTGCATTAAGGGTGTGGTTTCAACCTTACATACCCCTATATATATATGTATGTGTGTCTATATATGTGTATGTATGCGCGCGCATGCAAATATCGAGATTTGGCTAGTTGCCAAAATAATATCATAATATCTTTATTAATAATATATTATATTTAATTTTGGAATTATGCAAAGTTGTAGCATACAACAAACTAATATACTTGCATATCCAGGTCACTTAAAAAACTTCCAAGGAGTTGTTAAAGTCATGATCCTGATCAGTTAAGAAACAAAAAAGACTTTCTAAGGTAAACCTCATTCTACACCCCAAAATGTCAAGAGAAGATCTTCTCGCCAACAAACAATGTAATCTCGTCCTATAAATAACCTACCGCACAACCATCACATACTACAAGCAGGAGAGCAAGAGCTAGAGAGAGAAGGATGCCGTCATATTGCTCAAGTAACAAAATCTCATGAAATTGGTGTTTTTAACTAATCAAAGCCATATAAGTAATTTGATTGGTAGAGTAGAACATGACTATTTTAGCCTTGTTTTTCCTCTCTCTTTTGTAGGCGATGGAAAGAACTCGTGGCCGGAGCTCATCGGGGTGGACGGAGATGTCGCTGCAGCTATTATCGAGAAGGAGAACGCCTCTGTTCATGCAGTTATTGTGAAACCACACATGCATTACCTTCCTGTTGTCCGATGTGATCGCGTTTTGGTCTTCATCGACCACAATGGCAAAGTTGACGTAGTTCCTACTATTGGTTAATTAAGTTCAGATACAAATATAGTACGTGCTTTCCTAATTCCTACAGCTTCATGTTATGCCTACCACGCATCAAGTAATAAAAATTTATGCCAAGAAGAAATGTTTTGTATAAATATTTAATAAACAATCTTCTTTTTTCATCAAATTAAGCTGTATTTTGATGGATCAAACAATATAAATAAGATACAAATTCGAAGACACTTTTTTCCCCTCCGAGTCGCATCACAAAAACATGCAAACAGCTAATGTATTATCCAAGTTAAAAAAGAATGGGAGAATGCTATTAAAGCACTGTCTGTCAACATCTAAATAAGATTGGAAATCTACCTCTAATCACAAAGCTTAATAGCTTATAGCATAAGAAAAAAACAAGGTAACTTGGAAGATCGATTCTACTCTGCATATATGGCGGTCATGTGCTTTTGATAAGGTATCCCATAACAATACCTAGCAAGCCAATAATGATAACCAGAGTGATAGATACTCCTCCACTTTTCTTGCCATCGCGCTTCAACAGATCCTATACAGAAAAATTTTATAGGATAAGCGAGTGCCATACATTAGAGATGAAGGGTGCAGAGGCAAATAGCAGGGAGAGAGAGAGATACAGAGAGTGAGAGAGCAATGAAAAGAAAATGAAGCAGTTAGAAGCCTTAATCGAATCAAAACTAAAGCAGGTATCATTATATTCGCAGTTTGCAGATCTGAAGGTGATGAAATAGTCATCATGTCTAGAAAGTAAGCAAACTTTTTCATCACCAGCTAGCTACCTTCAACAATTTCAGGAGGAGAATGTTTAAGGTTCAATAATACATTCCACCACTTAAACAAGGTAACATAATTAAAAGAGACGAAGTAATAGGTACAAGTATAAAAAAGGGCAATGAGGTTAGCCACACAAGTATGCCTAATTACACTATGTTTGTGTCAAACAATTTCAAGTGTTTAATATAACTCACCAATTCCTGACGAAGTTTGTTCCCCTGTTGAACTGCAGTAGCTTTTTCCTCGGTCAATTTTGCAACAAGAGATTTTGCCTGAGAACTAAAATAATTAGAAGAGCTGGTGTAATAGATTCAGCGTATATATCGTATATCTCTTTGGTATATCTAGCTACGCCAATCTCAATAAACACAGATACTACGTGCTCAAGAAAACAAAAGGATGAGAATATGTTCAAGGCGGACAGAAGATGAAGTGCCATACGTGGTATAAGATGAAAATAAACTATCAGAAAACATAAATGTTAGCTATATTGGTACGAACTTCACTGCTGCCGTTATCCATTGTGTTGTTGCAAGGTGAAAAGCCCTCATCTGCTTCCTCAGCAACTGGAGATGGCGGTTGGCGTGGTGCAATATACACAACCTTCAACTTGCACTCTTCCACCTTTCCTTGATCCTTATTGAACTACAAAAAGAAGACATCTTTAATTACACATAATCTTCAGCGCAAAGTTACCACAATCAAGAGTAGTCAAACCAAGATAGTCTCACTGGTTTACTCCATGTGAAGTTCATAATGGACAAATTTCAACCTCGCCATTCCCCTAAGATCATCTACCATAACTTGGCCAAAATCTTTCAAGTCTCCTGTCATATTCCTCTCATATTGTTACCGGACAATTTAATTAAATTTATATCAATTATACTTACTCCCAATTCTTGCCTAAATAATAATTAGCTTGCAGCAGCCGCAGAAGTGATTCTTCTACAATATCTTTTAGCTCATACGCAAAAAATTCACTTCTAACCTTGCAGGCATAAAGCCATGATGCTAATCTTGTCTTTTATCAATCACTAAGGTGAATACAAATAATAAGGTCATAGTTTTGAACCTTATCTTCATTTATATACTCCCTCCGTCCCATAAAAATACGAACATACAAATGGACATGGGTTTTAAGAAATCTAGTATTGTTTGTATTGTAGGAGAAATGGTCCCACTTTAGGGGTATCTTTAAATTGTATCTTTATGTAAACTGATTGTAAGTAAATTGTGATAATAAGGATATTATTGTAACAATTTTGTGATGGGTAGTGCCCAAAAAAGAAATGTTCATGTTTATATGGGACCAACGAAAAAGAAAATTATTCATGTTTTTATGGGATAGAGGAAGTATGATTTTAGCTACTACACCTACCAGCATTTCTGTTATAAGTAGCCTTCACTCCATTTTAGCCAAAGCACTAACAGCACAAATCCTTAAAAATACGAGTCTGAGTAACTTTATGTTGTTCATTTCAAGAAGGCTTTTGGCTCATGTATTTCTAATCAAAATTTGATCACTCCACAAATAGTTCGCAGGAACACTAAATTGGACATTTGTACATATTTGAAAAATATAATAGATGAGCATTTAATTAGAGAGAAACCATTTCAGCAGTGATGTCTTTTGGACTTGCACCAGCGGGCGCAATTACACTCTGAAGCAAAAATTTGTCCTTGCATTGCATTTCTGTTGGAGGTTCCTTTTGTGCTTGCATTGTAACTACGAGAAGATACACACATCTCAGAATTTGAAAATGTAATACGCTCATAACGTATAGTATTGCATGATATTTAGAATAAAAAACATTAGCATAGATGATCATTATCTGATCAACCACCATTCAGGCCTAATTTATCATAACTTTACAAGGAACACATTAATTTCGTACATATTAATTTCAAACACAATAGCAAGGAATTAGAGTCATCGTGAACACAAGGAAATTGAGCATTGCAATTACCAACAATATCACAGGTGGAACGGGGCAAAACGATTCCAGTGTTTGGCCGAACACAATATTTCTTCGGATTCGTGGTCTTAATCTGAATGCACAAAGGAATTGAAATGATACCCAAAAAAAAAAAGTAAAATAAAATCGAGCAATTGGAAACAATTAATTTACCAGAAATTCAGATTTAGTGATAATTTTACCTTGAAAGCGACATGATTTTCAGTCTTATTCGACACTTGCAGAGAACAAGATATCTGCTTCTTCAACTCAACTAATCAACCCAACGAAAAGGAAAAATCATTAAAAAAAAAAACAGTAAAAGATTGCAGATTGATACAGCAAACTCACATGGAAATTTCATCTCCACCGGATCGACGTTGAGAAGTTCTCCGGTACTCATTTTGTCTGTTTCAAAAAAGTGAAGTGACAAAACACAAAATTGGATTGACATGAAATGAACACAAGGTAAAAACTGGTGCTAAAATAATATACATAATTCTAATTTGGGGTGCAAGATTACAAAAAATTTCGAGGTGATCCGAAATTCACTGAGGGTAAGGCTGAGGAGGGAAATGAGACTCAGTGATGGGTGGGCCTTTCATTTGAATCATTAAATTAAATCAAATAAATTCTGCAATAAAGCCAAACAAACAAAAAATAAAATAGATTTGTTCAATACATTTATAGATTACGACCAATTAATTATAGAATAAAATTGCTAGACACATCTCTAAAATATTCAATCAAACTAGGACTCCTATGATAGGTAACCACTAGAATTTTGAAATACGAAGCAATAACGACAATAACATATATAATATAACATCCATAAATTAATAGCCTCAATAAAATTAATAAATATTCCGGTCCCAATTTGGGACGAATTTAAATTTGAACACCAATTAATTAAATAATAAGATAATATTTTTTTGAAACTCTTAATGTATATTTAAAATCCGGACCAAACTATAAATTAATAATTATAAAAAAATCCTAGATATATATATATGTCATTCACTTGAATATTCTAAGATAATTTAGTAAAATATTAATCTTCTGTTACTTGCTTTTTGTTGAACCATTTTTTTACTTTGACCAAAAACAATGAATAAGACCATTCAAATTTCCAATTAACATGATTATGTTAATACGCATTCTTTGAATGATAATAAAAGCTTGAGTTTTAATTTATTTGTCATGAATAATTAATGTACATTATAAGTGTATTATACAATCTCGAAATTTTGAAGATCATTTATGTATATACGTCAAAATCTCGCTAAATTTATAAATTATTAATTTATCGATTATATAATATTTCTCTAAATTAATAAAATTCCCCGAGCCAAACGATATTAATCTATAGTAAATAAACAATATAATTTGTCTATCCGAGATATCTAAAACGTGAGAGTGAGGTCAATTATCTAATTCTTAATGTCTCCATTTTTCCTATTAAAAAATAAAAAATAGCATAACTCACAATATTCAAACTAACTAGGACTCCTATGATAGGTAAGTAGTGGAATATTCAAATGCTGCAATAACGGCAATGGCATATAGTAGATAAACAATATATTTCGTCTTCAGAGACATCAGATGTTTCTGTATGAAGAGTGAGATCAATAGTCTAATTCTTACGGTCTCCATTTTTCCTATTAAAAATAATAAATAGCATAACTCATAATAATCAAACCATAAATAATAACATCCCGATTTTTCCATAGGACCAATATTAATAGTTTGAGGGAATTTGGGAATACTTTGGACCTAGAACGGATTAGATTGTTAGGGATGGTCCTATAACGGATTTCAAAATATATGGATTATGAACTACGTAAGTTGTATTGCATTAAAGATATGTTTGAAAATGATATATGGCTGCCACCAAGTGATATGGCTAAAATTATTTGACTCGGTTCGGGGCAAAAGAATTCGGTTTTAGATTCGGTTATTTGTCCGAATCGAATCGAATCGAAAAATTAAAATTTTCTTAAAATTAAAACCGAACCGAGCTGAATTACCCGAAAAATCGAACCCGAATCGGTTTGGTTGGGTTCGAATATTCAGTTTTCCGTTATTTTGTTCACCCCTAAATTCAATTGTTTCCTTTTGAACATGGATGGACACACATTGATTGAAGAAGGGGCTTAGGCCCTCAAGGCAAGGGGCTTAAGTCTCTATCAAGACTATTTTTTATTTTCTTTTTCTTTTATAAGGTCTCCAAATTTATATGAATTCTATGTAAATTGTTATGTAAAAATCCTTATTAATGATCTGAATCACTCAAAAAAATATTTACCAAACATAGCCCCATAAATCTTTTTTTTTCCTGTGTATGCCCCTTGCTTTTGAATGACTATTAAAATGTCTTGTTGTACCGTTATGTATAAGTCAATGGCCCTTAAGACATAGATAACATTGATCTCAGCATTAATAATAAAGTACTGATAGGGGATCCGACAAAAAAGACGAAGTAGATAAAAAACACAATCAACACGGTGGAGATTAATCCATGGATGTTCCTCAAGAGCCAAAACCTCTAGAACTGATCGTAGATCAATGGAGAACTGTTAAAGTTAAAACAACAGAGAAAAACCTCCACAAGTTGATGTTCATGGTACTGAAGGAGCTCAGTGTACTGATAATCAAATATCACCATATAAGGGAGATGCTCAAACTGACGCAGATTAAGATGCTGATGAAGGACCAGTCTCCGATACTTTGCTTAGTGCTGCTGAAATCAGAAGATATCGAAGATGGGTCAAAAATCATCATCAAGAGAAAATAGTAAGAGATCTCAATGCAAGAATTAGAACACATAGAACATCTACTGACTCATTAAACTGAAGAAATTATCATCACTGAATCAGTACTTCTCAATAGCTACTATTTTGAGATAGAACTGAATGGCATTCTTGAAGCTTTGAACGATGTCAATGGCTCAAAAGCCTTTGAGGATCCACTATCCGATCTCCAGAATTTAAAATAGGTAACTTCCTTGCAAAACTATATAGATTCATTTGATGAATTGTATCCACGTACGGGAATGGTATGAGGTGAAGTATACACTGGGGCACCAATGACCAGAGAAAATAGTCTATATATGTTATGAAACTTATTGAGAAGGATGCTAAGGAAGAGATTCAGGCTGTTAGAGGGGATGAGTTAGCCGTTGAATTACAACTATCTTTGCATGCTATGTGGGAACTTGAGGGCACTTAGACTATGACGATACAGGGGGAATGTCAAAGGAAAAAGCTTAGAATCTTGGTGGATATTGCAGCACTAATAACTTTTTGAGTGCTAAGGTGGCACACATATTGAATTGCACACTCACACAGGCTTTCACAGCTCCTGTAGAAGTGGCAAATGGGATTTGTACTCACAAATGTACGACCTTTTAGTGGACAATGCTATAATAGTCAGTCAATCCAAGAAAAATTCGCACCTGCTTAGCATTTCTAGGAGTAGGCTCTTGCTACTCCACAATCAAATATAACAACATGGCCCAAATATTTCACTCTCTAGCAGCTAAAGATGCATTTAGATCGTTTAGCCAACAAGTTGTTATTCCTCATCAATTATAATACCAAGTTCAAATGTTGCACATGATCTTCTTTGCTGCTGCTATACACTAGAATATTATCAAAGAATACCAAAACAAATTGTTTGACATGAGGCTTGAACACATTCATTAGGCTTTGAAAGATGGCAGCAGTATTTGTTAATCCAAATGGCAGAACCAAGAACTCATAGTGCCTTCATGAGTGTTGAAATTTGTTTTAGGAATGTCTTCTTCAGCCATATATGTACTTGCCAATATCCCAAATGCAACAGCACCGCCTAATTCATCCAACAACTCCTCAATTATTGGAATATGATACTTATCTTTCACTGTAAAGTTGTTCAATGCCCTATAATCAATGCACATCCTTCATGTATGACCTTTCTTTTTCACCAAAGCTCCTGGACTAGCATAAGAGTTATGGCTATTTCGAATTACTCCACACTGTAGCATATCTTTAATCATTTTTTCCATAGCATCCTTATGTAAAGAAGCATACCTTTAAAGTCTGATATTGATAGGAGCAGCCCTCTCTTTGAGTAATTATGTGGTTATGAAGCCATTGTGGTGGTAAGGACCTTAGTTCTTGGAACAAGTCATGAAAGGAATGCAATAATGCCTCTAACTCAGGCCACAAATTGCTCAATTTCCACATTATGACAACATGGTTGCTCAACACCCGCAATCATGGAAAATAAGGAACTCATCTTGATTTCTTCTTGTTCCTCATAGCCACTGCATTGCATCTGCTGTGAATACAACGAAAGCTTGTGCAATTGAGTAGTTCTAGGTTGCCAGACTTCCCCTTGCAACTGACACTGTCTCTAACCAATGTTAAACCCCATCTAGAGTGTGTGAAAATTCCAAATAATATCCCGAAAGTTGCCAACCATTTGTGCCAAAAAATCAAATCATAAGTATCAAGTTCCATTCTTGAAATCATCTTTGAATTGTAATTGTAGAGGCGATTTCTTGAGTTATCTCGACGAGACTTAAGCTGTGTCTGCTTTCACATTATCTTCTTCCATATTATCTTCAGATTGCATCACTTTTCTATTATACCACTTAAAATTAAGGAGTCATTTTATTTGGGCTAGCTAGTCTTCAAAGTTGGTGTGTGTCTGCACGACTTTGCTTAATAATGTAGTCAGATTGGAGCTCATCTAGCTATGATCAAAATAAGGTCATACTAATAAAAAGAAACAAACAAAGAAAAGAAACATAAGAGCAATGAATATCTCCATTAGCTTCACAATCATTCATTATTTATAATTAAAAAAAAAAAACAAAAAAAAAACACCTCTCAATTTACACTAATACAACATGGCGAGACCCTTTCTCCACTCAAAAAATGCCTATTAAATATTTATTAAAATTCATGCCGAACATAGAGCGGTCAATTTTTGGTGGATGTAGAGAGTAGATCATGTAAATGATTCTCATATTAGCAAAAGATTAAAAACAAAGAGTGGTGATGGGAAACTTATTAAATAGACATTGCCAACAATATATATATATATATATATATATATGTTGTGATAGTTTATTTATCTCTTCAGCTCTTCAATATGCTGTGCAAGTCCTTGTAAGACCTGTAAAGCAGGGAAAAAGTGCAGCAGGCAACAAAATGTAAAATAAAATAATTAATGATATAAAAAAAGGGAACAAAATACAGCAACTCACCAACTTGGTATCTTCCAACGCGGTTTCAAGCATCCTGATTTTCTGCAGAAAAAAAATGTTTATTCCATTTCATCTCGAGTTTTTATTTGAATAATGCATGACTAATAAATAGTTAGAAACCTACTTCAAACATTAAAAAAATGAAAAAGGGATTAGAAACCTACTTCTTTTGCATCTTCAATCACAGGCTCAAAAGCTTGGATCTTCTGTAAGAGAGGCTCATCTACATATTTCCTCGAATCTCTGGCGATCTCATCTGTTGGAGACGCATCATTGCATCCAGAATTCTGCTGCACTTATTCATGTTTGTATAAATAAAAAATTGGTAAAAACAAAGATAAGTGGAACAAAAGGGAGCCTAGATGAACTAATACTAAATCTCATTTTTCTCCCCAGTTTTGCATGTCTATCAATGTCATTTCTGCAAGGAAGATCTTTCAGTAAGATGCAAGGACATTTAGCATGACTCAACAAATTGCTCAACTGAGATTAAGCAGAACAAGAGGGAGCTACTAGGTAAGATAGCAAATGGAAAAATCGCTATGGAGAAGAAAAGATGTTACAGTCTATTTTTTGTCTTCAAATTTCCAGGAAACTTACCAAATTTGAGTCAATTTATAAGCCCAACTCCAAATTGAGTGACAAGATAGCACAGAAAGGCTTACATTGTGATCAAATGCACTCTTTTTGCTCGAACACTTCCTCTCCTCACCCTCCTCCCCATCCTCGGTATAAAGCATTGCCTAGAGAGAAAGTACAATCTAAGCCACATTACACGAAAGTGCATCCATGTGAAGCTCGTCCGAGCATCAAACTTCACATGGACGAACAACAAGAAGTAGAATTTGTGAAAATCAAGGAATCATTGAGGAAGAACCTCAAGCGTTGCACTGATTTCAGGATCATTCCAAGGTCCTTTGTCACTTAAGAGGCAGCCACCAGTGTCACAACACGTGCAGTCACCACCCAAGAAACTCGGGAGATTACTATTGATCATCAGACATATTTTAAAACAATAAAACTAATAGTAAAGGCATATATCCTACATATTTCCTCCTAAACCAAGAGCATTGAGGAGTAGAGTACCTTGGATCAATAGCTTCAATCAGGCTTTTTTTGTAGTCAGATCCCAACACCTACAAATTTATGCTGTGAAAACTTAAATTGAAGTCCTCTATTACCTTTCGTGGCTATTAAATGGCTATGATCATTTAGGTGCATATAGTGTATGATGTGCGAAATGGCCACACTGGGAGAAAGTCGAGTAAACTAGAAAAACAGCAAGAAAAGAAAATGAACAACATTCAAGATATGCTTACTCTGATCTTAGCCAAGGTGCGGGCATCAAGAAATGCTTTGATTACTTTCCAAAGTACCCTAAATCCTGGCCCAGCATTTACTATAAAAAGCAGATGTAGTGTCTGCAAACATTATCAATGGAAGGTATTTACTACATAGAATGTGGGGACACCTAACAAAAGCTTAACTTTGTTGAAATGGTTAACAAGTATATAGATATGAATGAACAACAAAGAAGAGAAACATTAAGGTTCAGTCCATCCACAATTTTTAGTTCTAGATGAGGAATTCATCACACTGATCTTGTTCTCTAGACATTAGTCACATAATCAAAGATACTGGAACTCTATTGCCAAATGTATATGAGCACAAGTAATGTGTTTTTCAATTTTATATGTTTATGTATTGAAGGTATTACCCACATTATATGAGATATTTAAGTCATAGGCCCAATAGCTCAAAACAGTCAAATCGTTACATCATTTTGTTATAGCAATCATTTCTCTCATAATCTTTACTTAGTTGTGATTTATCGCATAGATGCAATTTAGTTTAATTTTAAGAGGGTAAAAATAGTTGATGTGGAAGAACATAAATGTGGTTTAAGGGGATAAGATACTTTGTTCTATCCCTTTTTATTTGACACACAATCTCAGATATGATATAACACTTGTGTATAATGACTCTAGTAGAACAAAAGATCAGACTAAAGTGATAAGTTTTAGATGATGTGTAATTGCAATCTTAGAATTGCATTTTAGGCAATTCTTTTGTTTTATTAATTTATCCATGATTTGATTAAACAAGTTTATAGTCTACTTGATACGTTGAACTAAAATTAGCTTATGCACTGTCCATGTGGGCTTAATTACCAAATATAATTGTTATTAAGTCAATGTGGTAGACATGGAAGCTAATTTTGACTCAACACATCAAATTGACTAAAATTTTGTTTGAATGACAAAATTATGGCTAATTTCAGCAATTTAGAAGATAGGCTAAAATACAAAAAGTAAATGGCAAAGGATTGGATTTTATTTGGCCATCACGCCTTCTGAGAAACATTCCATTTATAGGTTCCCAACATAAGATATACGAGAAAATAAAACAAAGTTAACTCTACCTCAGGATAATAGCTGCTATCAATTTTTTGAATTTCCATAAACAGATACCTAGCAGGTTTTGAAAAATGGTTCATTCCCTGTCAAATAAAATTGTTTGTGTAAATAAAATTATTGAATACAACAGAAAGATACAGGAAAGTTCTCAATAGATTAACTACAAATAAGTTTAGCACATTTGTCTAATGCTTCAAGAAATTCCAGTTGTTTTATCACCAATTCTATACAAGTTTAACTTCAGAAGAGGAAATTTTAGAGATGCACTTCATTTAAACTAATCTTAACTGTCTGAGGTAAACTCCTGCCCAGCCATGAAGATTGTAACCGTACATTGAAAAAATTTCAAGAAATTTGACTAGTTTATATTACATAGAGAATCTCTTCGAATATAATGGTGATAAAAGAGAATTAGATCTATTTATATTCTAGACATTTCTACTGTTATGTGAACTAGAAGCCATAGAGACAGCTAATGAGACTCATAACAAAGTTGGTGTTCAAGGCACTGACAAGTATCACCTAATACTATTAAACCATACTGTATAGGTAGATTGATTAAGCTTAGCCATTCTGTGATAATCCGAGACTTATAGTGCCCTTGAAATATCTATTTAAGCCTAATAATTTCCAGGAGAGAAACTATATTGCTACGTTGAATCCAAATTTAAACTGTGATAAAGTCATTAAGAACAAATCTGTCTTTTTTTTTGCATTGCTGAGAGAGACGTCTTACCACATCCTTCACATCCAGGATACTTATAGTTGAAGCTATGTGTTTCTTTGCAGCAAGTGAGCACGCGGGATATCTCCAGTTCAAAGTCTTCTCCTGTTCATATATGTGATGCTTCACAAATCTCTCAATGGTAGTTACTCGAAGAAACATGTCAAGATCAGCCATTCCGATTCTTTCAATATAAACCGGCCTGCCATATCTGTCAACTCCATGATATCCATGGGGATAACATTTCCTTACTTCTTGATACTCTTCAAACTTGAATTCCTGCCGTGCAATCAGTGAATCAGCAGTAGGTGTTTACATCGAGTTGTTTAAATCATTATCTAAGAGACAGGGAAACTAACAGTTAACAATAAAGAAGATAATATCAGATATGATTCATCAGCACAACAAGTAGGACCATACTGATATCAGGTGTAAAGCACATAATCAACAGATAAGTAATGTTTAATGAACAAGTCATTCTTAGCAAAACTGCAGTGTTGTCACATTGAACTTTAACAATGCATCTTTATGTCAAATTATATAGTGAACAATGTGAAACATTACCCAATATTACTGGCTAGAAGTATTTGACAAGAAACAGAATTCATTATAGGTCTGCAAAATCATTCATCAGTTATATTCTTTCTAAATTATAAATAAGTGTATCCTATCATTAATTATGCTCACTCTGCACTACAGTAGTTTTAGGATAGCTGGAATGTTTTCCCAAACAAATAAAATTTGATGTGGCTAGATAAACATACTTTTTTGCACATGTGCAAAATCTTTTAATCTTCAAATTTCACAATCCACATTTGTGTTAATTTACCATATCCAAAAGTCAAGGCATCTTCTCGCACAGAGCATCTTCACCTGCATATATTAGCATTCTAGCAGAACTTTAGAAGGTTAAGAAAAAAGATACCTGTAAAATTGTGTCAACGTGCATCTCCTCTCGCCACTTAACATACTGCACAAACATGTCTTTAGCTTTCATCAGATCATAGTCTCTCATTCTAAGGAATCTGCAACATAATAAGAACATACCAAACACAAAGAAAAAACTGAATATAAAAACTAAAAAAACTCAGTGAAATCACAATACATAAAGAGCGAATTCGTGAAGTAACCTTAAAAGAGTATGATAATCCAAATGCTTCTCTGATAAATAACCCTCAAGAAAAAGCAGTTCACGAAACGCATCAACAATGTTATCATCTTTGGAATTACGAGTCCCTTCGAGAATCAATCTTTGAGTTTGGCTCCTCCACCTGTACTTGAATGGCTGCGAGAGAACTTTCATGAGGCCGCGGCGTCTTTGCTCTTTTATGGGTGGTAGCTGCCAGTAAGTTTCAATGGGTGGGTGAAGGGTTTTGGGGGGCCTTCTAGTACACGACGCCCCTTTACTGCTAGGGTTTGGCGAGCCTGAAATCAATACCTCTTCCAGCAATTCCTTTGGTTTCTGCATGTTCACCTACTACAACCCATCAAAATCAGGAACATATGCAATCACTGAGTATATGATCAGTTATCCACATGAGATACAGGTTTTCAAGGCCCTTTTGCTATAGAAGTTCATCGCAATTCAATCATGATAGTGAAACCCAAAAAAGAAAAAACTCACGAGTCGATATTATGATAAACCCCTAAGTAGCAAAGGCCAAAAAAAAACTCATCGAATTCGAAAGAAAGAAAAAATAGAACCTGGATGAGACAAAACGTGGAAGGCGCAGCAGTATAGTTGAGAGAGAGTGAGATAGATAGAGAGAGAGAATTGCGAAATGGGAAGGGACAACGAATGAGTGGGTTTTGGGATTAGAGTTTGCTTTGATGCAATGCAACGGAATATCGCGAATCTTTGAATGCCAAGAAACCCCGCCAAATAAAGGACAGTTCGGTCCGTTCCTGTCTTTTTCTTTTTGTTTTACTTATTTTAATTTATTTCATTAAACTAAGGTTGTTAATTTACACAAAAAGTGGGCAGATTTTGTGCACACCAAATTATGACACAAATTTTAATAAATATTAGATAAAATATATTGTGAATGGAGAAAGAGCCTCACTCTATCAATTAATGTGTGTTGTGAGCGGAGAAATAATAAACTATATGAGGTAAAATTATAAAAAATGGAAAAATATGTATAAAAGATGAAAAAATATTCAAAATAATAGAAATAAATGAGCAGCAATTTTGAGAACATCTTAAAATGACAAAATGTGCACTATTTTGTGGGATTATATTTTTTATGGATAATATATATTTTATATTTTGATTTTAGAATTGGATAAAAACTATCATTAACACGTAGTCATTCATGGAACTATTTTTTTGGTGTTTATTATTATTATTGTTGAATGAAACCTTTTTTGTGTTAGTATTAGTAGCCCATACCAATTGTTTAATTTTATATTCCTTACGTTTCTAAATGATAGTCTTAGAAGGGTATGATAACGATTTTAATCAAAATAGTTAAGTGTATTGTGAATGGAAAAATAATTATACTTTAGAGATAATGTTAGTAACGATTAATAAAAATAGTTGAGTGTATTGTAAGTAAGTTGATATATAAAGGATTATATGTTGTGGGATGGTGCCCATAAATGAAAAGAGCCTAATTTTTGTGATGTACCAAAATGGTAAAAAGGGTCTATTGTTTAGAGACGGATACAGTATTATTGATATATAATTTCTTTTTCTTTTTTGTTGCTGCGTCAACATCTATTGTCTATTATAAAGTATGTATTTTATACAGATTTTGATAAATCTTAATGAATAACTTAATGGTTTGATATATATTTGATTTTATTTGTTTTAAAAATAATTATAATGTTATAAATTGGAGCATTCAAAATCAAGTAAGGGGCAGTAGATGTTCTCATTGGCAACTTCTTTAGATATGCGGCACACATACATCACATTCAATTTGAAAAGTTTATTAGCGAGGAAACCCTTACCAAGGTACTTACCAATCTTAGACGAAATAAACTTCTTAGACTCAAACACTAGTCTAAACCATTTGCTAACTAGTATAATATCTGATATCAAATTTTTTCGAATGTCGGGGACATGCAACACGTCCTTCAAAGTTAACTTTTAGCCATATATCAATTTGAGCACCACCTGGCCAACTCTGACTACTTGGGATGAGACTTGATTCCACATGGTGAGTATGGACAGCTAGACGTGCTATAGTTGGGGAATACGCTGACCTAATCAAATATACTTTTTAATTCTCACTTTTCCAACTACTATTCAATTAGCAAGTGGCAAGGTGGATGTCGATCCCACGAGTAATGGATAGATTCGATAAATGTTCCATGTTCCTAAATGGTTTGGCGGTGCCTCCACGACTTAAGGTAGAAGATATTTGAACTAGAAAGATAAATTCAAGTGGGAAACAATTACACTATTAAACTAGGCAGAAAATAGGAGGATCGAGTAGAACTGCTGAGTAAAGCAAACAAGGACAACTTCAGATTAAAATAAGAAAACAAGATTAAACTAAACTATAATAGATAGCAAATAAACAAGGACTTAACTAGAGTTGTAAGGACTAAACAAAGATGCAAACTCATTTTTACCAAAAATGCTTATCAATCAATCTACTAATTGTGATTACAACTTGCTTACGGTTGCAAGTAATCTAACATAGAAATTATCCATATTTGTGTTATGACTTAACCTAGTCAACTTCTCATTTGCTTTCAGTAGCAACAACTCTGCTACTTGTCTTAATCTTTTACACAAACTTATAGGGTTGAGTATAGGGGGGTTTAGTTGTTTTTGCAACTAAGAACAAACTATTCACAAAAATAGTTTGTTCAATTTAGATCTGGATAATACAAAGAGTTTGCCTAGATTTCTACGTGAATGTTTGTAAGATTCCTCAAGGTATAATAGAAATTAATCTCAAAAAATTCTTGTAGCATTTGTGTTGTAATTCCCTTATTCAAAATCACTTTTGAGCTCTGTGTTTTTTCTTGAGAGCTTGAATGCATGAGTTGTATGGAATTTAAAAAGGGTTGAATGATATTCCAACTAGTGGTGCAACAACAAGCCAATCTTCACATCAAACGGATTCCTCAACAATGAAAATTCACATTATGGTTAAGAAATGCAAGATTCAAAAGGTTAATGAGAGAGTAATTTCTTCCATAGATGAATTGGATGTGTATTGCAAAGAATCTGTTGTATGTTCGAAAGAAGACTTTGAAATCTTGTATTGGTGGAAGCTTGGTTTCCAAATATTTCCACAATTAATTGCTAGAGGTATCTTGGCAATTGTCTATTCTACTATTCCTCTGAATCAACATTTAGCGCCAAAAGATGAGTTCATGATCCTTTTGGGAGTTCTTTAACTCCTAAAATTGTCGAGTCTCTTATATGCACTCAAGATCAAATGAGGAGGTCTAAGGATATAATCTCCATTGAATAAGATTTGGATGCTCTTTTGTTGCATGAATGAGGTTATATACTATTCAATATTAATATCATCTTTATTTGTATTATCATACTTACTAATTGTTGCTTTTGCTTTTGTTTTGTAGGTTTGAAGGATCTTATTTTCAAAGACATCAATGAAGTGGATCAAGCGAAGACAAACAATACTCCAACACCATCAACAACAGAGACTTGAAGAATGAAGAATCTCTCATGTGCTACATTTGCATTGTTTGGTTATTTGTTTGAACTTTCGACATTTAAACTAATTGTTACTTTATGTTTTTGTGACTTGTTGTGGAGTGAAATTTGTAGGATGTTTGGTGGGTTTAATTATTGTCTCGTACACTTAAATGCTCGCGAATTAGTGGCACTTATTTTCTATATTGTTGTTGGAATGAAAACATGGAAAAAAGGGGTCGAAAGTAAGGCGAATTGCCACTGTCCATTTATTGTAACATTCTTGACCAAAAGTAAGCTCTATTATATATTTTTTATTATCATTTATATAATAGACATATTAACAAAGTACCACGTAACATAATATTTAATAAATCGTGAGGATCGATATGGTTAAATATACATAAATTTGTTCTATAAAAATTAAAATAGAGAATAGCAGGAGAATTGATATTATAATTAATATTACATCCTCAACTAATTAAGTTGGTATCATCGGATGGATAATGCTCTAATAGGAAAACATTATAGGACAAATGAATTATAGAACCTAATGTATTTATATATTAGTTGATAACCTATATATTAATATATACGTGATTTATATCACAAATAAACTAAAGAACCTAGTGTATCCACATATTAGTGATGTTATGTATATGTGGCCTATATCGTAAATGAATAAAGAACCTAACACATCTATATATAAGTTGATAAGGTATATACCTGGTCATTTATTTAAAATTACATGCACATACAATTGTTATAAATCCAGTACATGGCCTCTTCAAATAATATTGATGTATATTAGTAAAATTATAATATTATGGCTGCTTTATCTTAACTTTTTTTTTATTTTATACTTATAAACAAAGGAAGTGGGAGATATAGATGTTATATTAGTTTATTTCAAAAATATGAGTACTCTAGCTAAAACTCTTGGTAAGTGCAAAAGTAAGTCGGTTAATCAACCAACACTGAAGATTATATATATAGTATATATTACATTCTATTTTGTAAGAGGTTTCTAAAAAGAAAGTATAAAGAGACGAACGAATTGCTCAAAATAAGATAGAACTGGGTTTCTGTTATGTGACTTGGGCATTTTTTTTAATTTTACAATTCAATTAACAACTTTTGAATTCAAAAAAAGAAAATAGATGGAAGTTGATTCGTCAAAGCATACTTCGTTGAAGAAAAAAAATAGAGAAAGAGATCAAGACGTGTAGAATGGGAAGCGAAATAAGGGGGTTTCAAAAATAGATTATATGTCCTAAATCAGGTGTGTATAAATTTCGTTTATAATTTTATGTGTATAACTCGTGTTTCTAATTTTGTATGTATTATGTGAATTCTTGTTGTATATTTCAATTGTTTGAATAATTGTATTATATGAATATATGTTGATGAAATTGATATGATTAGTATGTTGAGTATATGATAGGAATAGATATGTGAGTTATTTATGATGCTTTGGAATTGCATACGCATGATATGTGCATTATGTAAATCATGGAATTAAAGAGGATATGTGACGGTCTTGCCCTGGATCTGATATCACAATGGCATATTGGGACCTTCTGGTCATATTACAGTGGCATATTGGGACCTACAAGTCAAATCATATTGGCATATTAGAAATCTCGGGCAATACCAGGCTCGACTTGTCACAGAATAATAAAATGGATATAGAGGCATATGCATATGTACATGGAATTGTCTCTAATATTTACTTATTCTTGTTATATGTATATTGCTTAAAGAATATGTTATCTATTTGTATGATGTGAAATTAGAAGTAAGATTTATATACACTGAGTTGTGACTCATATAAACTACTAATATTTTTCAGGGATAGACTGTGAATGGTATTTTGCATACGTGAGCTATATAGACTTCATGTCATATCAAGTTCGGCAGCTAACGCATTTTGACAACCTTCTCCTCTTCATCTTTGTGCATGCAGATAAATGTATAGCATATCAGGTGATGAGAGGGTCCCATGAATGTTTACAAATATACCTGATAAATATTGATTCTTAAATTATGTGACATAGGTGTTTTGTATTTAATACATGAGTGCTTTATTTATATTTGTATTTGTTTATTATAGATATATACGTCAGAGGGGTTGGGGTATGAAAGTTTTGACCGAAACTGACCGAATCGAAATTCCCAAAAAGTCGGTTTGGTCGGTCTGATTTGATTTTTAACCAAACCGATTGTTGCTCACCCCTGCCGGTCACCCAACCCTTATTCCATGGAATTTTCTTTTTTACTTTTAAGTTTATTATTACCTTGTCCTTAATATAGTTGAATATTTTCTATTTCGTTTTATTTGATTTCAATTCTTATTTTTCATCCTAAACTAAGCAATTAAATTTGTTAAGTAAAAAATTGTTTTTTTTTTCAAAATTGATCTCAATCTTAAGAAAATTACTAAAATATATATTTAATTTATTATAAATTTAGTGAAATAATTTTTTATAATATACAAGATGTACTATTTTCGTTTATATCTTGTGGTTGTACTGCTGGGAAATGTGGCAAATGATTAAGGGTGGGTTGGTACGGTAATACCTTATCAAAATTGTCAAACCGTATATCGTACCGAAAATATCGGTATGAGTATATAACATACCGCTACCGTACTGAATTTTTTTAAGTATATTGAATTCTGGTATACCGAAATTTTGGTATGGAGAATTTCCAATATGTTACTGTGTCGTGTTTTCGGTATGCTGTACCGAAATTCGGTATACGATTACGACATCCTGAATTTCAGTACGACATACCGTTATACCGAAATATTGTTTCATACCGAAATTGTATAATATTATATTATAGTAATATATA
>JAYDZE010164783.1:0-22008 GCA_034509125.1 Monilaria moniliformis | reverse complement strand
CCAATTGATAATGGGAGCCAGAGCCGTCCGGATAGATCCATGTCTCACAGTTCTCAACTGGGCATTTAAACCAGCAACAAAGCGGTTCCAGACAGATGCAGGTACATGCTGAAATTGAAATATCTTGTATAGTGAGAAGATAGTACAGATAAATCCTTTTAATATTATAAAGTATTAGAAATCATATACATATATAATTTATCATCATCATCATCATATCAAGCTATAATAGTTGGACAGTTTTAAAATGAAAATTCCTCTAGATCTCCTTGCCTTTCATTGTATCTTGGAGAAAATTGTTTCTGAAAATTTTCAGAAAACTTTTTAATAGAATTGACAAGTGTTCATGAGAATTTCATATGGAAAAATGGCGAAAAGGAATTTATTAGCAGTTCCCGCCTATGTTTGCCTTTCACGAACACCTATCAATTCTGAAACAGCAGATTGAAACATTAAAAGTTACCTGAGCAATAAGGTTTGTCAATAATGTATCATTGTACAGATTATAAGGAGACATATAACTTCCATCCCCTCCAAAAATAATTCCCATGGGAAATCTTTTCTGCATACTGGTTACCATGTCTATTCGTTTCTCATCACCACCAAGGAAAAAGTCAATGTAAGAAACCATCAAGTCAGGAGTTGCCCCAACCTGCAAAGAGAATTTCACATGTCAGAAGATCAAAATTCATAAGCATTCCATGTATATATGCAATCATCCTCTTCTGCTCAATCAACCTTTGTAAACAGACATCTCCTCTTTTGCCTGTTTTCTGAATTAAGAATTTCACGTGTATTTATTGAATATCTAATTGTTTCAGCCACTTCTTGTTTCTTCACTTATGTATGGGAAGGAGAACTTAACACACGACTGCAATACAAAGCCTGGTGTCTTTGTTATGTATTCGTAGTATTTGGAATGTATCGCACTTTGCAAATCCTTTCATGGGAAAACTTTGAAGAATTGCATCTATTTTGTTAAGGCTAACCCCTCCAAGTAGGCATAGTTATATATAACCCCACTGCTAATAGCAGTTGACTGAGTAGGCTATTACTCTACCCAGTTGAGAGACATAGTTGTCTATTAAGTTCAGAGTTGTGCACTATCTATAAGATGTTCACTTCAGAAGCTAAAGATTTCATCCAGTACTTTTCTTCATTTGATATATGTACCAAGATCTTTAACATTAATAAAAATCACATCAGGTGGAACTGACCAAATATTATAGTACTTACTCCATCCATGAAAAGTGTGGTGCAAAGGGAAGGGCACGGGTCTTATGGAAAATATTGGGAGATGTATTTTAAATGGAGATGAGTCCCACAAAGAGTATTGGGTGTTGGATAAGAAATGGGTTAGAGGTTTATGGGCCCACTAGAATGTAAAAGTTAGTGGTGGTTTTTTTTTTTTTTTGTAAAAAAAAAATGATGGGAAAATATAAAGGATTATGTCCTAAAATGGTAACACCACTGTTGGTGGATGGACAAAAATGACAATAAGACCACACTCTTCGTGGACGGAGGAAATATAATTTATAATATTTTGACAAGTACACTCATACTCATACATATATAACTACATCAATCAAACAAATATGTATAAGCACGAAGATTATCGAAAAGACCTTCATTCCTTTATACAGAGCACGTGATCTGCAAGAGCGTAGACAGGAGTGGTCATATTCAGACTTAACAAACTCCTGAAGCCGATGAATCTTTTTTCTTCTACGCCATTGCTTCCAGGACCAGGCACAAGGATATGCAAGGACTGAAAGTATGCTATGAACTGACCCTTCCCACCATTCATATGCAGCAACAGAGTTTATCTCATCAATGAATCTGTTAAAGGCATCTTCATACCTGCATTGCCAAATAAATATGGCTAGTGACTACAGAAATCGTCGACCGGATCATGAAAGATATCAAGTCCATATAGTTTGTATGAATGAAATCAATTATTTATGGCATAGACCCTGAACCTCAAATGAAACCAAAATCCAGCCCAGGGTAGAAATAATTGTTAAGAGAAATTACTCAGACAACTAATAAGAGAATAATAAAAATGTTATAACTGGACCATACATGTTACAATATAATCTGGTTAACCAGGAAGCCAACCTGGAAATGTGAAAATATCTCTAAGCATATAGCAGAATTATTTTGCACTAGAGTGAAAAAGTATCAATAAAAGCAAACATTCTTACACAATCTCAAATATTGCTGTGGGAGGTGAGTAAGGAAGATGCCAGGGTTCTCTAAATGTATTGGGCCCCATAAAATACATCCTATGTACATGACCCTGAGTTTCTTCTGCCTTAGCACCACGAACCTGGAAAATAAACAGACACAACTTGGACCATAAATTGACCATGCCATGGCTGTAGTTACACTGCAGGAAGTAGGATATGCACACCTCAGATAATGAAAGAAGATAAGGAGAACGTTGATTGTCATGATGCACAATCGAGTTTGCCCCATCATAAGAGCATCCTGATCCAATAAGTTTGATTCTGAGAGAATTTAATGCTAGAGCCAGGACCACGACAACACAGAATAATAGAAAGGCAAAGGGCCAGGGCCCCCCAAATGTATATATCAGCTCCTCAAAAGGTGTATAGCACTTTAGCGTCCTATATTTGTCAGATATGCATTTATAAGGACAATTTGACTGGGTTACTCCACCTGCAGAAAAATAGGGCATATTAAAGAAGTAGATCTAAACTTATGAAGATATATTCAATGAACAAATGCATCATATTAATCGCAATACCTCTTACATAAATAAACATAGCACGAGTAGGAAGTTGTTCAAGAGAACAAGGCTTGCAAAGACTGGGATCTGATCCTTCATCATCTTTATATGTTCCAACAGGGCATTCCTATAATACAGACTATAAGTAGTGAAGTAGGTAAGCTAAAATCAGGATAGATATACCATGTGTGGTTCTATAGGTTAGGATGGAGACTTATTTCTTGCATTGTAGTATAGTAAAAGAAAATCTTTTACTAAACCCTTTAATCACACGATCAATTGGCATTTATTTTAGACAACTAACCTGGGTACCAACATTCCCAATCAAGCATGGTTACAAAGTTTACCTCTACCATCTATCAAGCCTCTCAGGAAGACTACAAAGGAGATAAGTGACACATTTCCAATCAATGGTGCCACCATCAATTGGATCAGGAGTATGTCCACTTTTCTAAGTTGTAAAGGTGAACTTACAATAAGGTGAAAAGGAAGATATTCATGAAAAGAGGTGTTATGCTCCTAGAGTTCCAGGAGAATTGGTGGTTTTCATTATTAAAAAAACAAAGATGTGTTATGCTCCTAGTAGTATTACCTAAGAATTCCAGGAGAATTGGTGGTTTTCATTATTTAAAAAGCAAAGATGTGTTATGCCCCTAGTAGTATTACCTAACATAAATACATAATGTGATATTCATTAAAAGATGGCCAAAATGAAATGTCCACCACATTAAAGAGTGCTTTTAAGTTGCATAATTTTTGTCCTTTCATACTTCTACCCAGCCTAAAGCTATAGGAGAAAAGGGAGAACATGGAACATACTGTACAGAATGTACCATACAAGCCTTTAGGGCACTTTTTTCCAGTAATTGTGCCCTTCTCCCCGTGAAGACCAGCTCCACTCCCAGCACCTCCACTGGAACAAAATGAACACGTTTGTTATGCTGCTATATATGCAAAATTTTCATTTAAATTGACTAACAAATAGATGGCACACAAATGGATCAGTATTTAATATAAATGTGCTGCTAGATCACATGCTCTCTGGTATCCCTTTCATAGGAATTTCCAATGAAATCAAAGCTATACGGGATAAAAGATAATGAACCCAAATGAATATTCATGTCCTAGGACACACCAATTAAGAAGTGAACAACAATTTCAAGGGAGATACTAGCAAGTTTGAAGCCAGCACACAATCAGTTAGCACCAAAGCAAGCAGAGTTGTATATCTGTGCATCATGAACATTTGCATACCTGTAGTTGATTGCACCATTGACAAATCCAAGTGGAACATATTCCTCTCCAGCTGCTATCTTAGACCAGTGAAAATGGATTCTTCCACCCCCACCACCCCCACCCCCCAAAGCACCACCATAGCCTCCGACAGCTGATAAAGAGGAGTTTTCTACAAGTGAAACTGCTTGAAGGAAAAGCAGGATGGTCCCACCAGAACCTCCACCAAGTCCACCTACTAGAGTACCATTACTGTTATGAGTTGACTTATGACAACTTTGGCCATCAGCACCGATAAGCCCATAATTATCCAGCCTGAGAAGCGGCCACTGCCTGGACCCCATCACTACAATAAAGCATAAACAGGAACACAGGTCACCATACTCCATTTATAGGATAAAAGATAATGGAGCCATTTAAAATTTTCTCATGCAATATACATATCTCATTAGTTCAACATATTTCATTTGTCAACATAAATTACCACAAGAAAATCACACATTTGCAAGACTAAAATATAACAGCTATTTAAAATACTAACAACCTATTAATCCACCACCAGCCACATATCCATCAGACTGATTATGACCCTCGGTTCCGCTACCCAATTCACAAGGAAGATCGGCGCTGCCATATCTCTGACCGCCTTCACTAAGGATTCCATTGAAAATTCCAGATCCCCCTCTCCCACCATGTCCAGCACCACCCCCAGCTCCATTTGAGTAATTTCCCTTACCAATACCAGTCTTACAACCTGGACGGCATGCCATTAGAAAAACTCCATCTCATATATAGAATGCTTAGCTAAAACACATAACCTCAACTATACAATATAATTAAAATGCATTAAAATGGAAGGCAGCATTCAGAATCCAACTAACATTCAGCATGGCACCAGATTGCAGAGTATATATACCTAATTCTGATGCAGTTATCATGCCAACAGTGTCCACAATAACAGTTCTTGACCTGTGAATGTGAACAATACTTCCCTTAACAACCCCACTCACCAAAATATCTTCAACGCGACAAACCTGTAAATATAAAACAGTCAGAACTAGTCAAAAATTTGCATGAAGAATTACTATAATAGGCATGGTTCACATGAGGGTGAATAGCTAATGCTATTTTCTGTTGTTTTATTTTCACTGTTTAATTATTAAGTTAGTTGTTTAATTTTTAGTATTGGTCTACAGGCTCCTTATGGGCTTTGCATGGCTCAGTTGAATAAAAGATGTCTTTCTCCTTACAAGGAAGAACCATCTAGGATAACGTGGTACAGCGCTCTTGGGCAGAAGAGACTTCCTCTCCTGATTGGTCTTTGTTTCCTTTCCATTCAGTTATTAGGTGATATTAATTTTGTTTTTTT
Organism: Monilaria moniliformis; assembly: GCA_034509125.1. Lineage (NCBI taxonomy): Eukaryota > Viridiplantae > Streptophyta > Magnoliopsida > Caryophyllales > Aizoaceae > Monilaria > Monilaria moniliformis. Next base: position 16,654 of record JAYDZE010164783.1, on the reverse strand, counting down.
TTAATAGCTAGTTCTCCTTCACTCTAACAATTACATCCATAAGAATTCAACGATCTAGTCATTGTGCTCCCCCAAAAAACAAAATGGAAGGAAAAGGGAACATATAAAACTAAACATTTTCAGGAGAAATGTGGATTCTTAAGCCTCTAATAAATTCTTTGAAATTATAGTTATACCATGCTAGCACATGGAAGCAAGAATTTCTTGGTTGACTCTGGATGCTTTCAACTATGTCCATGGCACCAAAACAGAAAGTTTTTTCAGATTTCCCCTCAACTACATGGCTAAAGTTCTGGAGCAAAAGCATCCAAAAGATTGATCGATTAGCCCACAATGCTTTTAACCTAAAATATATTAAACACTTTCCTAAAATAATAAATAAACACCACATATGTTATTTTTAATTTCCACGATGGTTAGATAAACTCTCAAAGAGATGCAGACTTACTTGCATGGAGAAGGACAGTGTGTAGTTAACATGACAATCATCTGGTGGAGTTATCAGATCCACTGGACATATTAGACTCTCACAAAGAGATTTAGTCACCCTGTTTCAGGTGAACAGAAGATAATTTCAGTTGTCCATATAGAAATATAAAAAGAAATCATTATGTATATGGTATTACAGATGTCTGATCTACTCACAAGCCTGAACTATCATCATCGTCCAAGGGAGCTTGAAGTAAAGAACCTGGGCCAACCTGCCACGTGTAAGTTTTGTGATATAAGAAAGATGTTTAAAGGTCCATCAAGCAAAGCAAAATGATAATTAACAAAAACGAGAGAGCAGCAAAAAATGGAGAATGTTGTCAATTTCTCAATCAATGAACCTCTGTAGGGCTATATTTTTATCCTTTTTCTGATGCAAGGATATCTTTTTGTCCTACGAAGAGAAAAGTACATGTCATCCCCTGCGGAAAGAACTTAAGACTTCGGCTTCATGTAAATGTCAATTATGGTGAAAATAAATTAACATCTCTAGGGCTATATTTTACCCCTTTCTGATGCAAGGAAATTTGTTTGTTCTACGAAGAGATAAGTTACATCTCAACTCCTGTAGAAAGAACTCAAAACTTCGGCATCATGTAAATGTCAATTTTAGCAAAGTCTTAGACTTCTGGTATCTCCAAAGGAACAGTGAAGCCAATGTCAGAAAACCTATACAAATAGTGAGTAGGCATTGAAGTTCATTTCAAGCAGTCTAAAATAATAAGAGTGTTGTAAGAGCTAAAAGCACAGAGATGTCTTAATGTGAGCGAATATAACATTTATACAGCAGCAAGATAATAAACAAAATGTACTGCCCTGATTTTAGGGATTATTGTTTATGGAACAGAACTTGGAGAAGGAATAGAAAAGACAAGTTTCTTCTTTAATTCATATCTTACAGTAATATTATAGAATAGCGACAATGATAGTCTCTGGCCTTTTATTGCATCACCTTCACCAGTCAGTTTTAAAAGTCCTTGCCCATATAGAGCCAAGTTTGCATTTGAACAGATCACAGAGTAGTCCTGCCGCCAGAAGGAAGAAGTAGTGAATTAAAGCCACATTAAAATCAATTTTAATAAAGACAACATTTGCAGATTTTTAATAAGTGGAGATTACCTTAAGAACAACAAGATTTCTGACCTCGAGTACTGATGTAGCAACATCAGCATTTCCTCCACCATCAACTTGGATTTGCGAGTTCAACATGAGTAACATTTTGACCGATACTCTAAGAGCTCCATAAACCTAGTAGTGACAGAAATTATGAATATTTGAGCTCCATAAACCTAGTAGTGACAGAAATTATGAATATTTGACGATGATAGAGTCTGGCATCAACAAAAATATTGGTTTTAAGACTAAAAGTGAGTTCTTTTTATTCTGGTCAAGAAACAATGGTCATAACTCTTATATGGCATAGGTCATAAAAACATTATAGTCAATAGCATTTGGTTTTCCTCCCTTAATAACTTTTAAAGAATTGTTAGTCTAGTAGTAGATTTGAAATAAGGAAAAAGTTTGATGGGTGACAGCCCCGTACTTCAGCTTCCTCTGTCAAGCAATGTGCAGCTCAAATAAAATTTCATCACAAACAATAAAATGTAAGCAGAAGAATCCAAGAAGCATTTTCTGCACCCTTTGTATTGCACATCCTAAAGTACACATGTATAGACTTCCATGGAACTCTTAAGATATAATTGCTATCCCTTACTTAAGAACTATGTTTTGGATGATCAATCAAACATTAGCAATAATTAAAAACATGCTCTTTAAAGAAAGCTTAATATATTTTATGATTCCTGAGAATATGTAAATTTCCACAGCTCCATGGGGGAACAAACCCCATGGTCTGGTTTTAACCGATCTTCTATACTACACAAGAGACCCTAATGCCAATAAGACATTGAATAATCAATAACAAAATTTCATTATCATGGTCTTGAGTCTGAGCCATGTCGATAGGGCACTGATTTGTTTGATATTCTTCTTATAAAATTAAAATCCAACCAAGGCTGTCCAGATTATTGGCAAGCTGATAGCCCAACATTCTAACTAGCAACTGATAGGAGCCATTCCCACTGTCCTTAACAAATGTTACGAGATAGAGGTGATGCATTTCTCTTGGTTCATCTGATGCTTCAAGTCAGAGAATTTAACAGTACAATTATTTCCATTTATATTACGCTTTCTGGACAACTTCCTGCAATACTATCTAATGAACGTTCATAAAAAAACGAAAGTAATATTAATAAAATGGAGCTCTATACTAAGTCTTTGTATTGAAAACTTAGGACTCTCTTGAATATGCTAAAGGTGAAGATGGATGAAAAGAACCTTTTTTAACATAGTTTTTAGTATGTTCATTATACTTCACAAGAATCATGTTTGCTTATGTCACTCTTAAAATTGATTACTCGAGTCTAACTGTGCACTTAAAATGGTAGCAGTCAATTTCTCAGATACTAGAGAAGTATGTGGTTCATCCAACTTGACCTCCAAAAATGAACAATCTCACCAGACCTTCAAACAGAATCTTGAACAAATATCTATTAACCCAAGCATGTTGCACCTTATAGTAGGGGTTAATATGAATTAGTGGGATCTGTAAATTTTGATTGCCCCCTATATACCAGATATGAGGATCAAGATATCACTAAATAGATTTTAAATAACTAACAAGAATATTTACTATAGCTAAGGGCTACCACCCACTTTATACCAACAAATAATTTCCCTTTCACAAAACATTATGAACTTGAACATGTTGCACTTTGAGGTTGAGGTAAATCTGAACTAATGAGATCTGTTTGATTGCCCCCAATATTTCCAGATAGAAGGATCACAAAATCACTCAATAGAACTAAAAAAACTAACAAACTATCTAGTATAACATACCATACCAATAGTTTCCCTTTCACATATACTTTCATTTTAGTATGAAACAGGAAAGATATATGTTTAAGAAAGCTGTTTATACATGTAAAAATCATCAAGCACAGAGCTTATATTTCCAAAACTACACTTATTAGTTCTATAAAACTATAGATGCTGAGAGACAGGCAAATAGTATAAGAAAAAAGATTGTACCTTTATAATGGAATCACTCATTAGAAGTTCCTCTGCAACAAGTTCAAATTCTGAGACAGGATAGTCAGACAACCCAAAAATAATGCTGCTTTTACAATACAAGCTTATCTGCCCTCTCACCTTCAAATGGAAAGTTCCAAAAAATCATCAAGGGTTATTCCCAGCAAAGATAAAATACAGTTCAAATGTTTTTGTAGGTTATCGAGCAGCAACTGAAACATTTGGCGCGGGAAAAGAAAAACAAAAAACAACTAATGACCAGTCAAAACTAGGAAATCTCACTAAACAGTAAATTCAGAAAGAGCAGTATTGAAGATTTTGCAACAGAGATTCAGTAATCGTACTTAAATTGATCAATTACTATAGTTTAACAAGCACCACAGATTTCTAAACTTGAAATGCCACTTCTGGCAACAATATGCATTTGCAATCTCCAGCCACAGCAGACCCAAATGATTCTGTACAGTAACCTCACGAACCAGCTGGCTGTCATAGATAGACCTGAATGCCTTTCGGTGATAGGTGGATATTTTACAGAATATGTTCCGACTTCTGGAATTGCAACCACATTATTGTTGAATAGTTGAATAGTACATAAGTATCAATTAATCAGCAACGACTCACATACACACTATAAATACAACCAAGCGATTCACACATACATTAGAAATACAACCAAGAGTCATATGACCATTACAATTCACAGTCCACATGATTGAATTGAACACAAGAATCAAACTATGCACATATGCAGAGTAGGGGTGTTCACAGTTCGGCCGATAGATGCACAAGACAAACCTTTGTGTAGGAAAAGGAAATTATTGTACTTAATAGTTTTCAGTTGTGATGATACAACTATTTCGCTATTGAAAAGAAGTAGAAGATTGTCTAAATTCCACTAAGAAAGGTCCCTCCACATGCTGCATTTTGTATCGCATAAAAAGCTGAGCCCTCCATTGTTTTTCTCATAAAATATTAATAACAGCTGATATGCTCAAAGATCATGGCCAGTTACCTTCAACTAGACTGATGAACATTGACCTGTTATTTAGAAATGTCAAAGTTCTAGGATTCTAAACATTCGCTAATGACTGCATTAGTTGGAAATGTCTCTAAATGATACCAACATATCTACGTGCATGTATTGTATCTGCAACATTTTGTTAAGGAAATACTTCCTATATGTGTCAGAGATACACACAAGTCAAATTTTTATATAGGAAAAGGAGATGATTGTAGACCTGAACTCTTGTCCAGAGGAGAGGCACTAAAACTTTTGCATTGTTCTCAACATAAACATTTGTCCACAGTGGGCTTGTAGAAAAATCCAATAAGGGAGTTTCAGTTTCTGTTGTCAAGTTGTCATTGCCAACTCGTAAACTCAGTACAGATGCATCGAAGTAAGTGCCAGCTGCACCAGAATTCCCATCACAACCAACACTAAATCCACCTGCCACAAAGAAGACAGAGATCATACACAATGTTAACCCTTGAAACAAACCTATGAAGATGAAAATTATATGAATCTGGATAATTTTTTGTAGCAAGATTTTGACATCATTTGTGCTAATTCTGCTTACAAACGTAGTTTGGTTTGTATAACCTACATAATGTGGAAGGGCACTGAACTCCAATAAGATGCCTAAAACAACATCTATAAAACACAGAGGCATCATATAGTACACAGCTCCATTGTTTGAGCTTTAAAAGCAGAGTCCATTGATATAAACAGATAGGAATACTAATGGACGTTATATAACTATGTTTTATACCCAATACAGTTGGATGAAATTAAGGGGTGGCTTGATTTCAGCTTCAAACCTCTCTTTTCATTCTTTTACTACGAGAAACACTCAGAACATACTGTTACAGTTTAAAGGTGGGGCCCATTAACTACCTTTTTTAACTCTATACCATCAATCTCAATCCTAATCATCATGTAGGTGGAACTCGCCAATTAAATATTCTTCTTTTCATAACCACAAATTCAAATTGAACCATAACATACAAAGATAAAGCAAAATCAATCAACCAGACACTTCTAAATCAAACATGTAACTCTAATAGGTCAACATCATCCATCCAAACATATAACTTATTCCAACAAACAAACAAAAACACATTTGGAAAATCAATGCACTTCATAAAATACAGTAGTAATTCTGGAAAATGTAAATAGAGGTGAAAATGAAACTAAACTAGCCGTAAGCATCTAACGTGGAATTTCATCAATTTGGAATAAATTCTTCATAATTTAGTTAAAGATGATTGGTATGTATTGCTCTTAGTCAAGAATTTAGCATCAAAAGCTCCAAGTTTATTAGGGGTAACTTGTTAAAATAGTTGCAACTTGCAACTATCATATAAAATGAAAAATGTACCCACTCAAGGGGATAAGACAACAGAACATAAGATTTGATGCATCTTAACAATCCACTGTGAACGTGAACCCAGTTCTCCATAGTTCTGGTGAGCAGGTTGTGCAAGATAGACGAGCTGCTTGGGGAGAAGTCTGGTAGGCATAGTATATTTTCACATACATGACAGGAAAATAGCAAGCCCATTTAAATGAAAAACTATGTTAAGTACTCATATCCATAACACGTAATATAGTTTTATGTAGGTCCCTGTCAGATAACTCTAGCATTCTAAGACAATGTAAACTCTTATAGCAACACCTGCATAAAAAAAAATTAACTCTGTATTTGCTTGTATCCTCTTCTTAGAGTCTACGCCCACTTGAAGAGTGTAAATTTTAGAAGCTTGTTTCTACTTGAAAGATGTGGTTACGTTTGATTCTAACACTTAATTTAAGAAACAGAAGATAAATCAGTTGGTCAGCAATCTATGTAATCAATTGGACAAGCATAATTGACTTATTAGAATTATCAGAATCCCGTCTCGGCAATAAATGCTCGGCTACTTAAGAGGGGGATAATAACAAGCAGGAGTCAGAGATTCAAGCCATGACTCATTTCTTCAGCTGTCAACTGGCATGTACAGGTGAATGAACAGCAGCGCCATCACCACGACAATGCCCATGATAGGGACTTTAGTGTTAAATAGTATTTCAATTAAAGATTCTAATACTTGACAGAATAATCCTTATGGTACAATTTTCTTGTTCCAGAGGAATTGAGGTTGTGAAACGTGTTGTTTCATATGGAAGCGAAGGTATCATTTCAATTGGAGAAGTCAAATAATATGTTTGTATTCCTAGAAAGAATTTCTACAGAGAGTTGGTTATGCTTTGGTACTTAGCAGTACAATGATCACTAGGGGCCGCTAGCAAAACTGACACAGAAAGAATGTCTGAATGTGTGGCTAAGTTTCCAATGGAATTTGATAACCCCAGAAATAAGGCAAGGGGAGTCTCTACATAGTTGTCAACTTCTTTACTTAATAGAGTTGAAACCAACTCTTAGAAGTGAGTTTGTTGAATTAACCAACCTCTGGAAGAAACTTATGCTTGGCTCGAGTGTATGAAGAGAAATATTTGGATAGCCAAGTCGAATATCGTTCCAAACACATAAATTCAATTGAAATGTGGAAGCAGAATCTTTCTGTACTAAAAAATTGAACTCATCCAGTGCTCCCTTGACTCTGGGCTCAACCATTGCTTTGATAATGAAACTTCACCCTACCCAAATATTTCCACCATGGCAATGATGAACAGCTTCAACCCAAGACCTGCAATTTAGCAATATCTCAGGCAAACAAAAGAGAAGGGGGTCTGTCTTCAATGCATCAAAAAAGTGATCTGCTAATCATCATTGTTGACGGCTCTCGATATTGTTGGGAACAGATTATGAGGGAGTGGAAAACAAGAGCAAGACTTAAGTTGCGGGATCAAAGTGATGAGGAGTTGGTTCTAATCAAGCAGAATATATTAAGCTTAAATATGTTGGTAGGCAAATGCCTCAGTCACTAAGGCTTTGGGAAGAACTAAGAAATGAAAGCACCTTAGTTTCCAAATGCTAATAGAAAGTAGTAAGCACATTTTGCAGGACCCTCCTTCGGGGAAGAATTTAATTTGTAGGTGGAGTTGATAATAAATTTCGAGTTTATGTTGGAAAGGAGGATCCTCGGTGTGTCGCAAGAAATGCCCAAAGAGGTCTCCTCTGCATTTGAGTGGCCAAATACTCAATCAACCTTTCAAGATACAATGAATCTCATGTTTAAGCCTTCCCAGCTAGGATTCATACTTGTAGGCCTTGATGTTCTGGTCTACACGCACCCCATTTGTTCATAAGCATTGTTACAATATTGTGTGGAGTGACACTACTCAGATGGCGTGTTTGAAGCACTCAAAGACGCTATGACTCGAACACCTATATAGAAGTGTCTGAGTTCAATGCAAATATCTTTCATTAAATCCACTGCGTGTAATGTCAGAATTGGTGTTGTGCTGATGCCAAAAGGCACTTTTTTTTTCAATAAGAAATTAGGTCACTCATGATAGGAGCATCCACATACATCAAAGAATAATTTGTGATGACTGCGATAAAGGGGAAGTTCAGTATCAACTGGCCAGGCCTTTTGTGATACTGAAGTATGGCAGCATTGAATGTAAGTTGAAGCAAAGTAATGCTACCATGGATGCACTTACACAGCTGCATGAGGACTCATCTAAAGTAAAACCTCTTTTTTTTTTAAGGGATCTAAAGTAAAACCTTGAGTGAACTTTTCTATGACAAAGTAAGCAGACATCAGATTTCTTTTTCTCATCATTTCAGTTGATTAAATTTTTGTAATTGAAAATACATTTTATAATCAGCAGCTTGGCATCTTTTCAATGAGCTTCTTGAGCGGTAGTTATTTTCGGAATAAATACTATATTCACACATTGCATGAGGGAGTTAGTTTTGGATATATTCATTAACTCTTAAATTTTTATCTTTCTCATGTCTTCTCTCCACCTTCTGCACCTCTCTATCTTTATCTGCTAACTCAATGTATCTTTATCTCAATTTTTGGTGATAAATTTATTAGATATTTTCTTGGACCTTCTACTATTCTCAAAAGACTATGTTTGGGCCTTGTATTCCTATAAAATAATTTAGTTTACTTTAGCAAAGTTATTTTATTTTGGTTATAGGTTTATTAGATATATTTCCATGTTCTGCATGTTAAATAACAGCCCGAGCATTCAAGGACTATTTAAACTCTTCTAAAACATCAGCAACTTAGGACTATTGAGCGGAACTCTTGTTTCTCTCATATCTTTTGGTAGAAGCCTACTTGGTAGAACAGTGAATTTTAGATGCTCACTTCTCTCAAAAGAGGTTGTTATAAAAAAGATTTAAATGGAATAATCATCATACACTAACATCACTCTGGCTTTGTGGGATCGGATGATGTGGATGTATTTTTGTTTTTCATGTATTCTTTTTTATTTATATTAGATATTTGGACCAATTTAAACATAAAGATAGTACTAGTAAGAATATAAACAATTACCAATTCTCTAATCATTTTAACACAAAGATTGTCAGCAGATTAACTAAAGTAATTCAATGAAACTTATACTCATACGTAGCTAGAAGAAAAGTTAAATTTTATAATAAGATACAAAAATATATTATAAGAGTAAATAAAGCACTACAAGGGAATGAGAATCAAGGAAACAAAACAAATATATAATATTATAGAAAATTACAAAGGAATGAGGATTAGAGCATTTTAACTAATAATAGAAAGAGTGGAAGTCCAAAATGTCCAAATTGATATTGTAAAAGTAAAAAGTATCTGCACTTACTATTTTACCCCATACTTCACAAACTCAAACTCGGAATACGCTCGGTTGTGAATTAGTGATTTTTTGCCATAATTAACGGCTAGAATTCTCTCGGTTGTAAATAAGTGGTTTTTTAGTTACGATTCACAACTCTCTCTCAGTTGTGAATTAGTGGTTTTTGGCTACGATTCACAACTCCAAGTATTCGTAGTTGTGAATTAGTGTATTTTGGTTGTAATTCACAATTTCAAATACTCTCAGCTGTGACTTGATTAATTTTTATCCCCCTAAAAATTTGGTTAATTTTTACATTTTTATTTTGGTGGATACTTTTTACTTTTGTTAAATGAGAATGGTTAGTTTGGGGTATTAACTCTAATAGAAATATATTCCATAGCTAATCCGAACACAAGACCCACTGAGCAACCTCAAAATTTGGCCTTCTACAGTTCTACCACACATGTTCTAGGGAACTTTTGTTATCCTCAAGCTAGTTCTCTCTGAACAAAGTGACCAACACAAACTCGATACCTAATCCTCTAGCATTTGAACATATCTTATTCGATATAGGTATTTAACTCTAGATTTGTTCATATATCATTAACTTTGACTAAGTATTGATTATTACAACACACCATGCATGGTGAAGATTTTATGCCACTCATAGGCACTTACGTCTCTCAAACCCATGGATTTTCGGGCTGAGACAGTTGTTGCCAAGGACGCAAGGGTTGCACTTCAAGAAATAAAACCTAAGCGTGTCACATCATACAAGGTCCTATAAATTCTCTTGTTTCCTACAGGGTCAATGGGTCATAAAGTAAATTCTCTTGTTTTTCTAGATAATGAAGTTATGCATTAGATTGTTGTCTTCCACGTTTCATTGCAAGCATCCAAGTCACCTTTCCATTTTTTGACTTTGTGTATCTTCCACATTTCTTTGCAAGTATCCAAAGTCACCTTACACTTAGCCTTCATTACCACTATACTTCCTTCCCCGTGTTTGCTTATGTTATTTAATCTCTAGACATCAATGGGTGTTGGTGCGATGATCAAGTATAACTTCCCATATGGCCCTATGTAAAAGGCTCAATGGGTGATTCTAAGCATGAATCCAACAATAGGGAGGTTAAGCCAACATTATTTGAAGAAACGATGAAAATGATATTACTAATGTTACATCTTAGTTACATTACAATGGAAAATACATTACTTACATGGTCAAGTCATACAAGTATCTAAGATATTATATATTGGTACCAGAGTCTTCAAGGTTTTTTATGTCATAATGATATTAAAATTGTTCTAGAATCTTCTTTTTTATATTTCATGTTTATAAGCTTTCAAAGCATAAAGAGGCTTGCAATTACTGATGCCTTCTAAAGGTCAAAGCGAGAGAACTGTTTCGATTTAGAGTAATTCGTCATTCGCACGGATGTTCAAAGTCTATTCTTCAATTTTAATTATTAAAAAAAAAACTTTCGATAAATAATTCAATCTATTAGTGGTGTACAGTTGAAGAATTTTATAAGAGTGCGTAAATTATTTTGACCTAATTTTTATTTAAAGGACAATGAAAACTAAAACAGATGAGCTGAAAATGCAAGGCAGGCATGGCACCAGCCCATCCATAATAAAAGACTACAAACTGGAGGATATAAGACAGTAAAAGGAGCAATATAACAGTAATTGCAACAGTCGGCAGTTTCAAAATTAGATAAATTCACAATTAATATTGAAACATTACCATGCAAATGTGGGATGGAAGTAAGAAATTACTCATGCAAAAGACTAAAGCATTAGTAAAGGATTTTGCATAGGGGTCTATTACTCAAAATATGAGATGAGCTTGATTAGCACTAACCGTGCACTGTAATTTTGACATCTTCTTGCTTGCTGTAGCAGTTAAGAGATATCCGTCCACCTCCACCTCCACCCCATCCCTTCCCACCAGCTGCGCTTATGACACCAAAGCCCCTCCTGTTCAGTAATATCACATTATTTAACTTAAACTATACTCAAAGCAGTTCCATGTTAAAGAGTAGCCCAAACGAGCACCATGGGAGAGACATATCAACCTCTTATCAATCGAGATGCAAGAAAATCATAATAGTATAGTTCACGCAGTCTAGTTTTAGCAGATCAGACAAGAAGATAAAGGCCTATCAGATTCAAGGTTTTAGTCCTGAAAGTCAATGCTTCAACTCAGAAGGTCACATTAACTCAGCTATCATAGGAAATGTGATCTGGTAGATCAGATCCATGTTCACACTAAATTGTGATAGATCTTGTACAAGATCGTCTTTACAAATTACAAAATCAAAAGTCACATACAGACGGTAAAGGTAGTGGCTTTCAGTTCTGACGAGTCTTTTCAATTCTCTAAGACCCCATTACAAAATATAACCAGGCAAAAGTTTTCCAAAAGAGCAGTTTATGAAATTGTACATGTCCAGGACAATTAGTTTGACCTCATCTTTTATGAACAAAATCAATCAGTATGTTAATTTTAATTGACATTAAGGTACCATCTCAGATATCTATTCAACAAGGATCCAGGTTATCATTTTTTCATTGCTATTAGGGTTAAGCTCTGCGCAAGTGTGGCATTGCACTAAACAATTCAAGTGAGAAGTTACTCACAGCTTCGTAGCTCGTATTATGATACTCCCACCAGATCCTCCACCGCCAAGTGATCCTCCATCCCCACCTTCAGCAGATACTGATCCATTCATGTAGAGAGTATCAGTTATTTCAAGCCATACACGTCCACCACCACTTCCCCCAAGCTTGTGATTTTCAGATGTACCACCACCCTTGCTACCATAAGCCCATGGGCAAGACAAGGTAGTCCATGCATAAACATCACCGCCCCAGAAATTCGAGAAGTTGGTTTTCAAACAGGATGCACCACGTCCACCATGCCCTCCACCAGCTCCATCATAGCCAACAGGTGTTCCACTAGTCTGAGGAGGTGGCGACCCACCCAATGATGATGTATTTAGAGAAGAATTAGGCTCCATACTCAGATTGGCAGCAGAAAAAAACACAGTGCCAGCAACTACAGCTGCATTATGACCAACTTTTATAGTGCCAGATAAATTGAAACTTATTGTACAACCTTCTACTGGACAAACAATTTCTACATGAGGAAGTATCTCTAGGTTTCCGGCACCAACTACATACATTGTAGAACTCCTATACAGGTTTGAATTGAGAACACAGGTATTATTAATATCAAATGACCCAACACCCTTCAAGTCCTCACAAGAAACAAAATCATCTTCTTCACTTGAAAATCTTGATTTCTGTAATCTGACAATAGAATTGGTTCGATTTGCACCACCTAAAAGTGAGAGACCGTGATCTGACACTCTGTCAGACTTGAGCACATGTTCTTCAGTCCACACCAAGCTGTGAGAAAGAACATGTATCCAAAAGTATCCACACAAAACACACCAGCAGATATAATACCAACTTTTCAGTAGAAGCATGACCATCCAATGAAAAAATGTGTCGATATTGATTTAACACATTAATGAGCCAAGATTGCTACAAAAATCAATCTTTGTCGCTGCTACTTAGAATCAATCAAGATATTCCACAATCACCCCACTTCAAGTAATCTTATGCACTGGCTCATCAATTCATGTGAAACATTTCCTGCAGTGAACGCATCTCAAGTATTAGCCATATCTCAATAGTATGTAATCAAATATTAGACTTACCAAGCACACATTTTTTCCACCACTTTGTTAGCTTATCACCTTAGGAGGGTAACTTAGACACTCGTTCAATAACTTCGATTTTCCCCAATTATAACATGAATCAATTTCTTCACATATTCTCGAAACAACTCATAATTCTACAGATAAAATATGTAGAAAAAACTAAAGCAAGTAAACAGAATATTCGTAACATCATAACAGTCACCCATCGCACAAGTAATGCAGATTAAAAGCGCATAAGAAAGCGCACTAAAACACGCATGCGTAAACTCACGCAAGCACATTGGCCGTCCAAAGTTCAAACAAACTCAATTATCATCGATTTCACATACTCTAATTTAATTACATGAATACTTCAATCGCATATACCGCCACATGTAATCATACGCACACAAAACATTGAGTGCTGAGAGCTGAGAAATGAGAGAACAGAATTGACCAGAGAAAAAATAATCACGATATAAATCTTCGAGCACAATTGTGAACTCCGAAACACGTCTCAAATTTCCCCATCCGAGAAACTAAAAATGAAAAATAATAGTATATTAGCTTCTGGAAGACAGCGTCGCGCCTCTCCTTCTCAAAGAAGTTTGATTGAATTTTAGGTGTAATATAATTCTAGGGTAAGAAGATTGACTACAGTTCGAAAATGGTGGTGGTGGGGAAGGGTGTGATGATGGCGACAGTGATGGCAAAAGGGAAGGGGAGTTGGTTTAGTTGGAGGAGTGGGAGTGGGAGTGAGAGAGTAGAGTAAGAGAGAGAAAGAGAGAGTCCGGAAGGCAAAATACTTGCATCGCTGGACTCCGGTTTGAGATTTATCTGCTGAGCTGTACTCGCTCCATATATTTTAGTAATTAAGCTTATTTTCCAAAATTATTAATTAACAAGAGCCTATCTTCTGCCTCCGTCTCCGTAACGGCTAAAGACTTATCCTAGTTCTATAAGGCAATGTATCGACTGTACCACGTGCCCGAACAAACATTAACATTATATGATTTTATTTTATTACGAAAAAATAAAGTATCCATTCACCAAAGTAAAATACAAAGTGCATTAATTTCAGCAATGTAAAGGGCAACAAAATAAATATGTCGTAGTTAACTAAACTCAGTTAAATCTACACTAACACAATATTCACTTAATCATAAAATTCGTCATATTTTACAAAATAAATATGTCGTAGTTAACTAAACTCTTTAAATGTATACTAACACAATATTCACTTAATCATAAAATTCGTAATATTTTACATTGATTCATCTAATTTTAAATGGATTCACTAATTCACGATAAATTCAGTAATTCATGACAAAGCGAAGGAAATTCAATTTGAAATGAATTATATCTAGCAAAGTGATACAATAAGATGTGATCCTCACTGGCAGTTTACGATGACGGGGACGCATAGTCCAGGAACATCGCAAAAAAACTAGCAGAAAGACACCGATATGAATCGTACTCCTTGATTAAGATTCTCGAACAACCATAGGCAAGAACGTAAAGACGAGCCCCTATGACCCAACGAGCAACCCTCGAAGAACCGTAGGCAAGAACGTATATACGAGCCCCTAAGACACAACGAGCAACTTTCATTCAAAGATTGAGATCGGGTGGAAACAGACACCTTCGGTTAGACCCTAAAAAAACTATAGGCAAGAACGCATAAAGTGAGCCCCTATAACCCAAAGAACAACTCTAAGAACGAAAAAGAAGATTGTTGATAGAAGACGCCACAAACGGGGATGGTGAACCCATTTGATAAGTCAGATAAACACGCTTCGAGCACTTTGCTCCAAAGAGATGCTAGAGAGGAAGTTAAAACTTACATAATATAATTTTATTTATGATCAAGCTCCCTTAAAATATTACATAGGCAGTCCTATTTATAGGTGTTGGAAAACTTATTCTAAAAGGAATATAAAAGCATAAATGAAAAATCTAAAGCAAGAAGGAAACAAATCAAATAAGGTCAAATCATTTCCATCTACTTATCATATTTAACAAGGAAAGATAATTATTACTACATCAACTATTTATGAAAGATAATTTACTACCAAAATCAATCGTTACAACCCATAATTTCGTGGCCCATGATTTTATAAATCAGCACACGTCGTCTTCAAATTTCAACCCACTCGCATGCAAATAAATGGGCGTAGCATGGGCTTCGGAAAGCATCTTCTCTAATGGGCCTCTTGGACAGCTCAAACCTCTTCAAATTAAGCCATGTAAATCATCTTGGAACTTCTTAGCTCGAGCTCTTGTAATAGCTCCAATATAAAATTTGATTCAATCTTAGAATTTCGAACCATGAGCTACATCACAATTCATTTTAGTACTGTGTACATTGAGACCCAAAATTATAAAATTTCCAAGAAAACAAAAAACATTTATTCATCGAAAAAAAAACTAACATTGTTTCTCTCTTGGCAAGAAAATGAATTTCGTAATTATCTAAATAAAGATGAGCAACATACGATTATTATGTGGCATAAGATTTACTCAAAACAATATTTAATCACAAATGAAGAACATCGATTCACCAAAAAAAATCTAAAGTGCAGTAAACTCAATGAACTAAAATCTACTATACAACGCAATTAATTCATTAATGTTTTTAGCAAGTTTATTTAGAAGTGCGCTAAATTCAGTAAGAAAGACGAGAATCAAATGACATGTTGTGTATTGTGTACACAAAAGTATTCGATATGCACCCGACAACAAAAACTCGAATGTTGCCATCGGCGCTATAGTTGGGGATTGTGGAGTCGATGTAGTCGATGAAGAAGGCGAGGCCTTCGGCTAGTACGTTGTCTACAGGAGTAATGATGAATTTTATGTTGGAAAATTAAGGCATTTGGCCTTTCACATGGCCAAGACATTTGGTCTTTCACATGGCTGAGACCTTTGGCCTTTCGGTTGGTCGTAACCGCCAAGGTTATTATGAGATGTCATGATGATCGTGCCTTTCCATGTTCCCTCCTTAGGCCTATTTATAGGTGGGGTTTTTGAGAGAAATAAGAGAACACCACAACACAATCTCTCTCTCGAAACTGACATCTTTTCGTTCACGCATGACTTAGCATCTTTAAGAGCATCGTTTGCTCGACTCTCGAAACTATATCAAGTTCGTCGGTGCCTAGCGGGTTTGAGGTGCTTCCACATGCTATGAGAAAATCATTTTATCTTTGGGGATGATACGCCAGTTCGAGAGCACCAGCCGGGGTGTAATTCGTCTTGCGGAAAGAGGGTTGTCATCGACTCGACTTATAGTTTGGTTTGTTTATTATTTTTCGTTGTAATTTCCGTTCTATTCCTCGTTGTTTTGTTCTTTCGGTTGTAATAGCAAGAGTACTGTCTGTCTAACGGCTTGGATTTTTTCCATATTTCTAACAATCGCAAGACGAATTACTTTACTCTTGCTAAGATAGGAATTATGTTGACCGAAGCTGGAGGGAATGGAAATCACGCAATTGGATCGTCTTCCGCTACCGCTAACACGTCGGTGTTGGCACCAGTTTCGACCTCAAGGGTCATGGCTCAGGCCGAGAAGCCCGAGAAGTTTAAGGGCTCGGAATTCAAACGCTGGCAACAAAAGATGTTGTTCTAC